>JAYMTQ010001602.1:0-13066 GCA_036897385.1 Geranium incanum | reverse complement strand
CCGAACTCTCAAACCCTAGCCTTCCCTCTCTCGCACATTCAGCTTGATTTGGCTAACACAATCATGCCGGTGCGATTCACCTCACTCCCCTGGCAGCGTCGACAATGAGCCCTTTGAAGCGCAAATCGTAGAGGATTTTAAACCTGCCCAAGAATAAGAAGCAAGGTTAGTTAATCAATCATGTGTTAGGTAAGTTACATGTGTGGATTCAGGTTTGTTTAATCGTTTTGTAGTGTTTTATCGCCTAATTCATTGCATGTTTTCTCACATTGATTTTTTTTTACATAGATCTACTGATCAATATATTGCATGTTCTTCTCTATGTCCGATCAAGCTTTTTACAGATTTTTTTGTTCAAGCTTACTTCCAATCCTAAGCTGCATTTGGGAGTACAGAGGGTTCAACCTTTGTAGTTCACATGTATTGTTATTTGTTGTGTGTTACCCCAATGATTTGACTTCTAATATCCAATTGTTGGTTCTATTCTCGATTTACTTGTTTATTTCAGTACAGTAGGATCTACTTTTCTATTGTTTCGGAGCTACCATCAATTCTAGTGCACTTGTCCTTCATGTGATGCATTTTGTCTGTGCAAGAGCTGAGATCATGATACCCCATATGTGTTGTTCTTGGTTTGAAGTAGCATATGCACATTCCCCCATCACTATATTTTTAAAAATTGTTCTATGATTCCACCATTGCTAATTTTTCATCTTTCCATCATTGCATCGTTCCATTGTCTTCCTTCTTTTGTTTGTCACACGATTCCATAATCTTAGATATCGTAACTAGTTACATGATTCCTGTCTGTACATCATTCAAATATTAATTTACCACCACAATAGTCTTTCAGGTGTAGATATTAACTGATGCATCGAATGTTTGAGCATGGAATTATTACATGATAACTCGATATGAAACGACAAGGTAAGCAATGAGGGGGAAGCTGCATATGGGTTTTGGATTCTGTGGTTTAGTTTTTTTTCACAATTGCTTGACTCCATGGTTTACCTTTTCATTTTCAGTGTTGGCTAAATTCCTAAAAAGTTCAGTATAGATCATTTGATTTAACCTAGATTGTGGTGTTTTTTTTTGTTACTTGCAGTTGATTTAATCTCCGGCTAGCTAGATATCCCGGTTTAAATGAGTTATTCATTCGATTAAATCTGTAATCACATAACCTTAAGTTTCAGTTCATCAGTACCACTATTTTAGTTGGATTTTACGTTGATATCTTTATTTCTCTGTGCAATTATTGGTTCCCCTAATATCCCATCATCATATTGTCGTGCTTTGGTCAAGTTATTTTCTGCGTATTTGTGCATGTGGAATTTTTTCTATACATATTACCATGATTCCATAATACCATGATTCAATGTTTTCAGGTTTTAATTCCATGTTTTAATGTTGCCCTTTGGATTGCAGAGATTTCCATTATTCTTCGTGAATGCCTCCATCAAAACGAAAATTGCAGAGGATTTTGAATTTGCCTAAGACTAAGAAGCAAGGTTAGTATTGTATTTGCTTCACTCGGTCATTTCGTTAAGTTGCATATGATTTTTAGGTTAAGTCTTATATTCATCAGTACCTTGAACAAATCATGATTGTAATGTTGCCCTTAATGTTGAAAAGTAGCTTGAACCCTATGATTGATCGAGTTTGAACAATGTGTGATTTTAGGCTTTGCATGTATATAACAATGTCGAATTTGTGGTTAGCAAAATTTTCAATTTTGAATGGTTCAAGTATCCTTTGAATCAGATATTGCTATTTGTCTTTTTTTAGTTCATACATTTTATTTGGATTTCTCTGATTGTTGGAGTGATGTTATACCATCTGAATCTGACCGATTGATGAACTGATGTTATACCATCTGTTGATGAAGTTGCATTGAATCTGGTGTCATGCAATCTTACTTAAATGATTTTAAGTTGTATGGAATTCCATGATCCTATTTCCTTAATTCCATGATCCCTAAATGATTCCAAGTAGTATGCAATTCCATGATCCCATTTTCTTAATTCCATGATCCCTAAATGATTCCAAGTTGCATGTAATTCCATGATCCCATTTCCTTAATTCCATGATCCCATTTTCATCATTCCATGATTACATTGGTATGTAATCCCATGATTTCAGGTCCATTTGTATGTAATTACATTTCCTTATTTCCATTTCATATCATGCTCTTTATTTTCATCCCTACATAATGAAAATATGGAATTATGTGATTTTGTACAAAATGGAATCATTAGAATCGTGAAATGGAATCATGGAATTGTTAGAATCATAAAATGGAATCATGGAATCATTGGAATCGTGAAATGGAATCATGACATTTTGTGCAAATTTCATGATTCTATTTGCACATAATTCCATGATTTCATTCTATGGTTTCACCCTTAATGGAATCATGAAATAATTTGTACTTACTTATATGAGTACATTTATGTTATTCCATTTTTTTAGTAAATATTTCATGTTTCCATCTGTATCAGGGTTTGAATTTAATTGAGTGTTGCACTCTGTCATTTAATTAAGTAGCAAAGTTTGAATTTGAACACCCATTTGTAGCGGATTGCATCCCTTAATTCTAACTTATACATCAAAATTATATTAAAACACACATTATGGTACACAGGTTCAAAGTCTCACTAGATTATATTATCTCTACTCCCCAAAGCGTATTTGTACCGAAAAGGCTTATTACGGGTAGATTGATGGCTTTGAAACGTGATATGAGTAAGGTGTATGATCGGGTCGAATGACCATATATTCTCCTTATGCTGGAAGCGATGAGGTTCAATCAGGGGTGAATAAATATTATTTGTAGCTGTATCACCGCGGTGTTATACACGATCACTACTTCAGGTTACTTGGTCCCTCTTCAGCTGCCTTTGAGGGGGCTTAGGCAAGGAGATCCACTTTCCCCTTACCTTTTCCTTATTTGTGCGGAGGGGCTATCTCTACTGCTGGATAACTTTGCTAGTTCGGGTCTCATCCAAAGTGTCCAAATAGCTAGGGGAGCGCATGTAGTTACTCACCTTTTATTCGTAGATGATAGCTATTTCTTTTGCAGGGCTAATGCCGCGAAAGCGAACCAAATATCCCGGGTGTTAGATATGTATAAAAAAGCATCTGGTTAAACTATCAATCAGGCGAAATCTTTCATATTTTTTTTCTCCTAATATCACCCCAAGCATCAGGAATGAAACTGCTGAAGTTCTGCAGTTCAGGGTGGACATGAAACCCTCCATATACATGGGTTTGCCAACATGGTTGGAAGAAACAAGAGACGTGTTATGGCTTTCGTTAAGGAGATGATAGAAAAACGTATTGCCTCCTAGAGAAACATATTCCTCTCCTCAGCTGTTAGGGAGGTGATGATAAAATCAATACTGCAATCCATACCAAATTACTCGATGCAAATCTTCCTATTTCCACAATAGTTGTTTTCTGATATTGAGAAGATGCTTACCAAGTTCTGGTGGCTCGGGAAGGCTAGGGGATTAGGGATAATATGGAGAAAATGGGTGGATCTTTGCAAGCATAAGAAGCTGGGTGGAATGAGTTTTTTAAACTTGAGAGAATTCAACTTGGCCCTTTTAGGCAAACAGGTCTGGAAACTCCTGAACTGGCCGAATTCGCTTCCAGCAAAGTTGCTAAAGGCAAAGTATTTCCCCAACAACTCTCTTTCGGAGTCCCCACTAGGAGTCAATCCGAGTTATATCTTGAGAAGCATGTGGGAGGCGAAGGGTCTAGTTCTTGTTGGTGCTAGAAGAGGTGTAGGGCCAGGTAGTTTTTTGGTTGTGGGGAACCCGTGGCTACCTAGACCTGACTCGATATTTAAATACCCTTCCTCGACGCTTCAGGATGTGTAGGTAGGTGATTGACTCTGAGAGGTGTGATTGATGGTCAATCTAAGTAAAGTCGAGAGGTCGGTTCCTAGAGCCCACCTTTTGGTTCGAAAATTGTTGTTCTTCAAGCCATCGAAGACTAGTAATAATTCCCGAGAGGGTCGCTAATTAGGAGATGTTACCGTTTCCAATGTTGAGAGACAGAATCGGTATTTAAAACATAAGTGAAACATTTCATGCTAGAATAATTAATTAACCGTATGTAGATTAGCGGTTATCTTTTGATTGATTGAGATATTATTTCTAAGTATACATGATTGTTTGACTCTACTATGTTCCTCATGTTTGATGTTATTTCGATCACTTAGTATTCAATCTTTGATCCCTAATTGATTCCGAGAGGTTAAATTAGGAGTAGACCTAAGTACACTCAAGAGGTCGGTTCCTAGAGCCCACCTTTTGGTTCGAAATTTGTTGTCCTTAGCGCAATCGACGGTGAGTAATAATTCATGAGAGGACCGCTCACCCGAGATTAGACTCTATCCAATGTCGAGAGGCGGGTAGAGTATTTACAACATATGCCAAAAAATTGCATGCTTAGTATTTAATTCAATCTTGATTGTTAGAAAGTCATCGGTCTAGCGCCCGTGGGTTTTTAGCTTCTTGATTCCATCCCTTTGCTTTAATTTATTGCATCTAACCTAGTGGTTCATTAGTTTATTGACCTCACCAACCAAAAACTCCTCAAATTTGTGCATTTACTTTACTTTTGTTTTACTTTAAAATCTAAAAGAGAACGCAAATCGGCTAAATAATCGACCCAATTTTTGGTCCATGTGGATTCGACCTAGTTTTACCGATAAATATACTTGATACGACCGTGTAGTGATGCGCGTCGGGAAAGGAGGCGTAGAGCGGTACATTAGGCATTTCATATTTCCCCCATCACCCACCAACCTCTCGGACTCAGAATCACAACTCTCACGATCACACAATATTGCCGGTATCACACAATCGAAATATAACCACTATTTCAAATATCAATATACATAACAATTAAATCGTAATTTAATAATTCATAAATTTCAAAATATTCGATCTACCACCCATGATTATGGAAAATTAGCCCAAGTATTACTTTTGTTGTAGAAAATGGTTATGAAATTGAAAGCAACACCCAAAAATAAAAGTTAAATAACCTTAGAGAAGAACAAATATACTTCAACCCACCTATTTAATATTAGACTGTAATTCAATACTCTTATACGAGATTATTCCTATACTTATATAATTCAAATTTAATGGCTCTATTAACAACAGAGAGCAGATGATACAAAATTTAATAACCAAACAACATACCCATTTCCATTGCACTATTAGACATAACCAAAGCAATAAACATATACATTTGATACTTTTACACTCATAACTTTACCAATAATATAATTACATATAAACATTTTTCTTGATGGCATCACAAGTCCGCCAGCACCATATATCGGAAACATAAACCAGCAACCTCCAACCATTGTCATCTTTTCAGGTACTCCCTCCGGGATAGATGCAGCTATTGTAGCCTATTCAATACAAAAAAAACAAAATAATGAATCCTTGTCAAATGTGATCAAATAATCAAGCATATGGCAATATGTTCTTACTGGGGTTGTTGGAAGAGAGTGTGGCGGTTTGCAGGAAATCGCAGGCCATAGGGTTGCGACCGGAAGTTTGGTAGAGGAGATTCATGGCATAAGCAGCATGAGCTGCAACTGTGTTGGGCTCAAAACATTTTCCACCTGGTTGGATTGGAGTGCAATCGATCCCCTGGCCGCAAGCGTAATCTAGATTCCCCTGCAGCTGAGAATCTGATAGACCTCCCTTTGGCATACACCATGCTGCTTTCTTCGCCCCTGGACCTTTTGATGTACATGGTGCTCCCGGAGTTGTAGATGGGGTTGCTGGAGTAACAGGACCCTGCGGACACAACTCAAATGTCACATGTCCGTACTTCAATGATAACATGCACAGTGTTAAAGTCTGATCATTTAAAAAAACTCAATCTGATATGTGAATGCATCATAATATTTTCCCACGTGCATGTCAAATTGAGGCGATACACATTATATGTGACTGCACATAAAATAATAGAATCAACTTCTATGCTAAAGATAGACAATGTTCTTATACACATTAAACATGGATCCATGTAAGAAAATCAAGGTGATACGTGAATGCTAAATTTGTTTATCGACATGATCTACATTTCTTTCTTCAATGAAAGACATTAGTAACAATTTTCATGTACGAATCAAATTAAAAGGAACAACACTTTATGAATTTAATTTTGACCAATAGGAATGCATGTTAAACCAAGCTTTTTTCTACTTTCGTCAATACTTAATAAATGTTTTAAAACCTACACGTATGAACTTAAGCTTTTAAATGAATTATACTTGAACATATATTAGAGCTTGGTGATTGTGAACAGTGCATGTTATTTCTCCTACATAACACCATATAATATATAATATAGATTGTCCAATCTACAACATAGAGATATTGAACTTATTGTTATATAATAAACATTAATTATTGTAAGCCTATTAATTTGTGGTATTAGGTCGGTAAGCTCAAGCTAGATCAAACCTTAACTCATGTTAACAAACGATGCAAGCAATATCGTGATTGAGTAGTAAATGCAAGAGACTCACTCACTCACCTGGGGGATCTTGGCGAGACCAACATCATAAGTCATGGAAAGATCAGGCTTGAAGAGCCCAAAAGCTCTCTCAGAGGCAGGTCCGGGTTTGAGGTCCTCGTCATACACCGCAAACAGATAGGTATCCACGGAAACCCCAGGCATCAATGGAGTCCCCACCATCGACCGAAGATGCGCAATCAAATTCCCATTGTAAGCCTTGGCGTTCTCAACACTCGGCCCCACCTCGTTCGGGTCTCCTTTGTACGGCCACCCCGTCTCTGCAACCACTATCTCTACCTTCTTGAACCCCATCGAGTTCAATGCAGCGCGTACAGCATCCACCTGCAAATCATTATTTCTCATTTTCAAATATGTAATGTAACGGTCAAATAAACTGATTCTTGTGAATCAAGTTACAAAGAGGACATATCTGCTGTTTGAGGCACACACTTTGAAAGAGGATGTCGTGGGTTTGAACTTTGCTAAAATTGAGAGGGATTTTGGGTAGAATATTAAATTTTATAATCATTAAAAAAAAGCTACAGATGACAATCAAAATGTAGATGCAATTGAATTACCTAAAACTTACATGGGGGTCTTATAATTTATTAAATAAAATGTAAAGCAGAAGCAACCGAAGCAAATTACATAAACTTTACCTGGGCATCAAACATGTTAGTGTACTTGATGTTGGTGTTGGCGTCGAGGCGGCCGGCGTTGGGCTGGAAGAGGCAAAATGCCAGCGTTTCAGGCCTGGGATCACTCTGATACGCGAAGAACGGGTACGGGTTAATCGCAAAAGGAGAGCCGGTGGCGTTGTTGAAGGCCAACAACCCTTTCATGAGGTCTCCGAAGCTGGGGTCGAAGCTCCCGGACGACGGGGGCTCGGATTGCTTGAGCACGGCCATGGAATGGACGGTGGAGATCTTGATCTTGCCACCCAAGGAGACAGAATCGAGAGCCTTGTGAAGGTTCTGCATCGCGGGCAGGAGCCGAGTCATGAGGTTGGGGTCGCCGGAGGTCATGACCTCGTTGCCGACGGTGATGAGGATGATGTTGCTGGCAGGGTAGAAGGGGACGACGTTGGCGTGAACCCAATTGACGGCGAAGTTGGGGTCGGAGGCAAAAGCGGGGATGTCGCCGTTGGCCGTGCCCACCACGATTCCGATGCCCGTATTCGCCAGGGCGCTGATCACCGCCGGGTCGGATCTGTATAGCCGGCCCTTCTGGATCGAAGTCGATTGGAGAAGCCTCGCCGTGGCTTGCGGTGGCGGGAGGTTGTCCGCCACTTGCCCGTAGTTGATTCCGATGAAGGACTGACAATCTGCAAAACAAAGTTGAAATTAATTGGGCATCATTTTGTTGTGGTTGCTCTGTTTTTCATAATTATGAAAAATGAAAGAAGAGAAAAACAGAGACATTGTGTTAATTAGCTAGAAACGCACTTGCAACTTGTAGGAGAAAAAGGAAGACAAAAGCTGAAGCGCATCGGGGTTTTGCCATGGGCGTGGAGTGCAGAGAGCTCGCTCTGATAAAAATGATCGGCCGAGAGGCGAAGAAATGTCTATATATAGGAGAAAGGAGTGGGGGTAAAATGGTAATTGAGGAGGCGAATCTGTGGACAATGCTTTAATTAATAAAGAAGGAAATCTATGCAGCGGGAGCGGGACGCTTCTTTTTTATTGGCCACCGTTTGAGATTGTCTGGAAATTTGAGAGCTGCAGCAATTATTATTACATTAACACGTGACTTCTAGGATCCGTGAATAGTACCGTACAACGTTATTTAATTCCAATTCCAACTCACCATAGCCGTTAACATTACGCGCGGAACAAATATCATTTCTAAGTCTTGCAGTGAGAGCTAGCATATACTTGCATAAATATAAGGTGCTTAATTAGTTGAAAATTTCAATATCGATCAGAATCTTCTTTATGAGTGATCAGTGATTATCAATATTACTATATTAACTTGAGAAATGTAGTCTTTCTTCACCTAGCTAAGTAAGTTATATCACGTAAAAACTATGATAATTTCTCAAAGCAAGAGTTTCATTTTTATTTTATTTTAGTGAAGTAATTAAAATTTACGATAATATTTTTTGTAAATAAATTATTATAGCTTCAATAACAGACATATAGGTACGGATCCGAGGTTTAGACTATAAAAGATTGAAAATTAAGTATTAAAAGTTGAAAGAATATATTATTTTTGGTTGAATTGTTTAATACATTTTGTTATTTTAAATGGTTCTTATTCATTCTAATTAAAGATATTTTGAAAATTAATTAATTATTTTATCATTTGTGCATTCTCGGCCGACTTTGCTGCAATGCTAGTCAGGTATGGTCATTAGTAACTGAAAAATATTAACTGATTTGTAGGTTACACTCGATGACAATGTCAGTCCAGTATAATCATTTTCTAGTAATGTGTTGACTAATAAAGAAAATAGCATATTTAACAATTTGTTCTTACCTTTAAATCAATTGTATACAGATCTTTAAGTGAAATTAAACCAAACAATTAAAATCAAAGTAGGCTTTTATCAAAATTAAGATTTTAATCTTTGTACTTTCTATCAACAATAATTCTATATATCCTACTCATCTGTACAATTTTAATCGTTGTTGAAAATTAAATGAACACTGATCTTTAGCCTGGAAAAAAACCAACAAATGCCATATTTCCGACAGACTTATGAAAGTGGTAATCATTCACACTTACAAAGCTCTTCCATTATATAAGGGTGAGGGTGGGCCAGTCCAGTGCATAATACATGGTTCTTTCTTATGCACTAAGAAATGCAATGCAACAAATTTCAATGTGAAATTGAAATGTGGCAAACACAAGTTTCCAACATTAAAAGTTGTTTTAAGCATGGAAGGGAAAATAATGGAGAAAGTGAGCATTTTTGGATCACAGAACAAAGTAACCAAACAGCTTCTCAAGTATATAATCGTGAGAATATGAGTTGCTTTAGCAAGAAAAAGCACAAAGGTGAACAGACTTTATCAAGATTGGTACATTTGTTGAAGAAGCAACCATTGGATACAATTCGCATTTTTGAATTGTATAGGAAGCTCTTCAATCATCAAAATCTAAGTCCCGCTGTTTTTGTTTTTTAATAGTGCAATTTACAAAATGGCTTATATAATTGGGGATTATCCTTCCAAACTAAGGGTATTTATCGAGTCGGGTTGGGTAGACCCGACCGAGTTTGGGTTCACCCGACAAGTCTCGGGTCTAGAAAACCAGACTCAAGACTCGACTCGGCAAGGACTTTGGGTTGTCGAGTTGGGTGTAGTCGCGTGTCGGGTGAGTCGGGTAAGACACAACTCACGCGATGGGCCCTCACCTTGAGCAGCATCATAATACCCAATTAAATTTGTAAGTAAATAAAACAATTACGGTTGTCCTTAATTGATAAAATAAATAAAGACTTGTACAAACCGTTTTAAAATTTTATTACCTTGCTCGACCTCTTCATTATCTTTTAAAACCTCCTCAAAGCTACTAACAGATGTTTTACCTCGGATCCAACTTTGAGTACACACCAATGCCTTGACTGTAAGCGGTAGTAAGCTGCTTCGGAAGTCATTGAGAATCCTACCACCCATTGAGAAAGCTAACTAGAATGATACAGATGTGATAAGTATTGCCAATATATCTTTGACTAATGTAGAGAGAATCGGAAATCTTGAGCTATTGTAATTCTACCATTTCAAGATATCAAATTCGGCGTCGTTACCCTTTACATCCTCCTTCAAATATTTGTCGAGTTCGCTATTTGGGCCGCTTTGTTCAATAGCTCTAGATTTATTGAACGCTCCATTATTTGTTCTTCTTGTAGGTTACTTCTCAATCGCAAGATTTCAGTAGAGGTGCTGATAGTACCTCCAGGAGGTGTACTACTAGTTGCAGCTGCATTTAAAACATATTCATCAAACAATTCATGCAAAGCATTCTTTATGTTAACTTGTAAGGCAACAACAATATCAATAGGGTGCATGGCATCCACAACATATTCAATAACAATTAACTTGTTCCTTGGATCGAAAATATAAAAAATAAAAATCAGCAAGCTAATTTTGTTCACATCAGCCCAATACTTGTCAAATTTTGACATCATTCTCTCAGATATGGCAATGATGTTGAAGTCATGTTGTGCCACTTGCACCCCTTTGATGATATCCAATATGTCACTAACTTCATCAAAAAAGGTATGAGATGTGAATATTTGCAACCTGATACCCTTTTAGTAACAACAAAGAAATGCTCAAAAAAGTCCATGAACTTTTTTATGTATGCCTAGTCCTTCTCCTCCAACATACCCAAAGGATTTGTAGTACCCTTCTTGAATTTCGACTCTAGCTCATGGCGAAGAAGGGTGTTCTCGCTGTCATACCTTTCAAAGGCAGCCTCCAAGGCTATTGCAGATTTCAACATTAAGTAGGTGGAGTTTCACCTAGTAGAAACATCAAGGACCATCCCGGCAGCCACCACACACTCCTTGAATCTGTTAATCCTAGCGGGTGATTGTTTGAGAAACCTAACCGATACTCTGATCTTTTTCAGCGAGTTCCCTAGCAAGGTCAAACCTTTCTTGACTATGAGATTGATGACGTGAGCACAACACCTCATGTGCAAGTACTTCCCACCTAATATGCTCTTCCCTAACAAATTTATTTTTCTCCTCAAAAACTGAACTACCACATCATTGCTCTTGGCATTATCTAAGGTAATGCTCATGATTATATCAATCCCACACTTGTGAAGACATTGTTCAAGAGCCTTACCGATGTCCTCTCCCTTGTGACTATTGATATGACAGAATGAAATGATCTTTGAATGTAGCTTCCAATCATCATCAATGTAGTGTGCAGTAACACACATATAATTAATGAGTTGGTTGCTTATCCACGTATTTGTAGTGAGGGACACTCGAGGGGCCTTCACCTTTAATAAACCTCTGAACTTCTTCCTCTCGCTTGTATGCATCTCGTAGAGGTCTCTCGTCATGGTGCTCCTGTAGGGAATGTGGAAAAGTGGCTGGATTTTTTTCGTCCACCGCTGGAAACCCTCATGTTGTACAAATCTAAGGGGCAACTCATCCGTTATGAGCATCCGAACCAATTCCTCCCTGTTTCCTACTTGATCAAATATCCATGAACCTAGTGATTGTGTACTACCACTACCATAAGTTTTGGTGGTAAATTAAAGTATGGACTGATTGTACTTTTTATCTGGATGACCAGGACATATAAGAATATGCCTATTCAAATTAGTAGTCCCACAGTCTTTACTATAAGCCCTATACTCTTTAGAATAGTACTTACAACGAGCAATCAAATACCCTTTAACATTCATGGCAGGTAAATGAAAATCATTCCAGGTAGCACTAAACTTTTTGGATTTTTTTAAAGGGGGTTTATAAATTGTACATGAGGCTGCTGCTCCTTGCTCAACAACAGAAGGAGCATCAGCCACATCAGTTCCAGAAGTGCCTCCAGCAGCAGCCACAACAGCTCCAGTTTGGCCTCCAACAGTAGCCACAACAGCTGCAGTCTCACCTCCAGCTCCAACAGTAGCCTGGTTATGAAGTATTAACAGTTTATTACTTATTTACAAACAAATGAACAATTACATTTAATAACAGAATCAGAGTAGTGCACAAATAGAGGACTAACATAAATAATAAATAATACAACTAATAGTTTATTACTAACAGTGCCAGATAGTGTACTACTAATCTAACAGTTTAATACTACTAACAGTACTAACACAAAAATAAATAATAGAAACAATAGTTTCTTACTAACATGTAAATTACAGAATTAGTACTAATAACACAAAAATAAATAACAGAAACAAAATTAACATTAACACCACTAACATTTTATTACTAACAGTGACAGTGTACTATTAACAGAACTTTTAAACCCCAAAATTATCAGTAATTTGAACCCGAACCCTAAATCTCCAAATTAAACCCCTATTTATTTCCCAATTTGAAATCAGAAACCCTAAATCCCAAAATTGTATCCCCAATGTTAAACTGAAACCCTAGATCACAAAATTGTATACCCAATTTCAAACTGAAATCATAAATCCCCAAATTAACCCCCAATTTGAAACCCGAACACTAAACTCCCAAATTAAATCCCAAATTATTCCTCAATTAGAAATCAGAAATCCTAGATCCTAAAATTGTATCCCTAATTTCAAATTGAAACCCTAAATTCCCAAATGAACTTCCAATTTGAAACCTGAACCCTAAATCCCTAATTTCAATCCTAATTTGAAACCCGAACCCTAAATAAACCCCCAATTCTAAACCCAATTTGAAATCCGAACCCTAAATCCCCAATTTTAATTCCCAATTTTGAAACCCTAAATCCCCAATTTTAATCCCCAATTTGAAACCCTAAATCACCAAATTGGAACTAAAATTATAAACCCAAATCAGAACTGAAATTAACCCACAAATTTATGATTGAATTTGAAATTA
>JAYMTQ010001601.1:0-13070 GCA_036897385.1 Geranium incanum | reverse complement strand
CTATGATTTTCTTTTTAATTTTGAATTGGAAAAGAAACTCCAACAAAAATTCAATTGATTTGAGTTTGGAAATTAACCAAATAATTAGGGGTGGGCATGGTTTCGAAACCGGACCGAACTTAACGATTCTCAATTTTCGAGAAGCAGGCTCGAAATCATAACATATGGGGTCGATTCGGTTCTTCAGTTCTACCATTAGAACCGTTTGTTAATTAGTCGATTTATAGTTCGAATTAGACAATTTTAATTCTGATTTATAGACAAAAAACTTTAAATTTAAAATTATTAAAGTTCTGATGAAAATAAAAAGATTAAATGTAATTATTACAACACAATCGAATGTAATCAAATTATGGAGTTTACAAATAAAATACTAATAAAAGATTCTGATTCTTTTTTGGTACTCATCAGTTCTGAATTTTAAGAACCAGAATCAAAATCAAATTCTCTCAATTTAAGAACCAACCCAGGGTTCCCAATTCTTCGGTCTCCGACCGCAAATCTAAAATGCCCATCCCTACATATAATACTCTCAAATTTTCATATTTTATTTTCTGCACCGTAAAAAATAAGATTTTTTTTGTCTCTTGAACCTTCGGACAGCTGATATAGTTTGTGAAACAGAGCTAACAATTCATCATTTTAGACATCATTCTTCAAAATTTACATCTTGAACTCACATTTCTTTAGTTATTCTATCCAAAGAACACAGAAAACATGAAAACGCCACTAAAAATTCATGAATGATATCCTAGAACTACTGTACCTAATTCCGCAGCTTCCCCTCAAAAATCAAATAACCGCGAGACCAGGAAGCGGGATCAGACGGAGGACATAAATACAGAGGGTGGTGCCAGACCAGGTAGGAGTCGTCATCTTTGAGGTTGCTCTGGAGCGCTCGCAGCAGCGCCAGGAGCTGAGCTTGGCCCAGCGCCATTTTCAGTCGGAGGGGATGTGCCCCACGTTCCCTCTGACTCTAATGGCTCGAGTATGTGCACTCCACCGTCAGTGAGCCCTAATGCAATCTGATTCGGTTCTGATGGGTGTGTCGCTATCACCAAGGGATAGACCCTCGAGCTGTAAGATAGTAGAATTAGAATTACGCACGTTAGAAGGAAGAGCATAATATACGAGTGTGCGTGTTTTGTGCTGAAGAATCAATCTGGACACACACGCACCTTGGGTTAGGAGGGAGGTAAGCATTAGGGTTTATTCTGCATCTCAGTCTGAGCGTTGAAGCCGTGAGAACACCAACACTTCCATCTTCAAAACTCACATATATGGATTGGCTATCACAGGAATATGAAGCGTGTGTGATTGGACCACTTGCCTCTCGAGGTACAAACTACAAAATAGAAAAACACGGTTTCATTCTCAGAATCTTAGCAAATTCCGTCGCATCGTCATTATAAGAAAACTAGTATGCATTTATTTACCTGTTTAAGGCATTCTAATTTAGGTGCTTCATAAATAGCTATCTGAGTTTCGTGCACTGCCAGCAAGTGTATCTGATCCAGGTGGAATTGAACGCGGGTATCTGCAAGAGGAGCCAGAGCACGCCCTGGTGGAATCTGGAGGTGCTTACTAGTTTGCTTCTCCCATCCATCTGTGTTCCAGACACACAGCTGTAGAATAATATTATGAACACATGAGCATATGTGATTGAACAATTCCCAGTTTCCCTCATGCAAATAAGCAAACACTAAATCTTGGAGCGAGAGCAGATGTTTATAGGGAACTTCATATTTAAACATTTTCCTCCCGTTAATTTTGTCTCCGCAATCATCCCTAATCAAGTGATATGGTTTTTTTTAAGTAAAGCTACCAAATGCATTTCAGCTCTCCATTAATCTTATTCAATTATTTAGGAAATGCCACGGTTCTCCACAAGCCAAGCTCATTTTGACAACTACAAAAACAACCAAAGCCATTTCTCAAACAATGTCAGGGACGGCTACATGAATCTTTTAGCAAATCCCATTGCCATATTCCATAGTCCCATCATATTGTTAATCCTATATCCTCCCTTAACCCAAAGACTATCAGATCTTTTCTTATCGCTTATGGCTGTCCCCGACAATCCTTACTTGACACAGTTATGGCAAGCCTTGAAACATTAATGTTGTGCAAGTATCTTACATGGGAATCAGCTCCTGAAGATACAAGTATATTGAGAGAATGAGAGAAGGCAAGGCCTGTGATTCTTTTCTGATGACCTTTCAGCTTGGTTTTGACCTGTTGAGGTGAAGATAATACTGTCAACAACCTCTAATCAACATGATCAAATGTCAAATTTGAGCTTCAAATGGAGCAAATAAACACCTCATCTACTCGAACGTTATAGATTTGAATAGTGGAATCTTCCATTCCAATGGCAATAATATTATTGTCTTGAGGATGAAATGCCAGAAATGTGGCAGCCGGGGGTGGTGGCATGAAAGTAGTCATTGTCTGCAATGGAGAGAGACAAAAAGATAAATGAAAAATATATATAATGAGAAACACAATATACAAACATGTCAAGAACATCTCCCTACTTTTTTTATCACCTTCTTAAAGTTTGCAGGCGATGGGATTTGAACATCTCCCTACTAAAAGTGTATCACATGCGGCCTCTGTTTCTTCTTTCAATTTTGAAATTTATCCCCAATAACTTTTGATTATTAACACCATTCAATTATGAAATTTTCGCTAGTACTTCTAAATTTTGCATCATTGCCACATTAATTTATTGTTTATCCCTCATCGACTAGTCGTTTTGGTTCCTCCCGTGCTATCATTAGCAGAAGACTACGCTGTTGTTAGCAGCAATTTTCCAAGCTAATTACAGTTACTTTTTATCATAGGTAGTAACAGATAAAATCGTGAGTAGTAATAATGAAGGGTTGAATCAGTGGAAAATATCAAAGCAATAACAACTACTTTCTGATAAGCTAGATGAAAAAAATACTTGTTCCTTCTGTTATATATATTGTCATTTAGTAGTTTTAAAGATGAAAAATTCCCAATTAAAGTTTACATGATTAAAGGAAGAAATGAGGGGGAAAGGTCGTTTATACCTTGAATGTCATCATATTAAACAGGGAAATTTTACCCCCTGAAGCTGACATAACATAAGAGTCATTCTTCGAGAGTGCAAAGCAAGGAACGGCATCCTCGGGATTTGTATCACTCGGATCATTGGTCATCAATATTCCGCTTGAAGGTTGCCATAATTGTGGTACTACACTAGCTGTGGCCTACAAGAATCACAATGCTGTCAGTGAAATGAACTGGATGTGGTTACACAACCTCTAATAAAAAGAGTGTTTTTTTACCTTTGGTGTCCGCTCACTTCTTTGCCATTTCCAAAGCTTGTGTACCGCATTAGATGCTAACGCAAGTATAGCAAGTCCAGAATTTGTATAAATTAACCTGGAAACCTGGATTATTTTCAGCACGTCAGAACAGAATTCTTTGCAACAAGCACGTGCAAATAACAGTATATGGTTGACTCCCTTCAGCACCATTTCTAATCATGTACTTCATAGATTAGAAGAATACTGTACATGATGAGTAATTTACCACCCATTTTTTTATATTGTATGTACTTGTCTATATATATATATACAGGGAAGTGGGCTTCTGCGATGGCAATGCACCAAAATTGGTTACACACAAGCCAAAATGAAGAAGTTTAATTCTAATAAATAGGTTGAAGACGTTTTTACACTAAATCTACATCGATTTAGCTTGCATTGAGCCAGCTTTGGTGCACTGGCAAAGCAAACAACATTAACCATATATATGAGGGGAAGATGAAAAAGGAAGGCAATATGCACATTTGCATGGATATATAAATGCACACTACTATAGCTAATAATAAATTTAGTTTTCTTTGGTATTTGTTAAGAGATATTGATATTGATAGGGTTTAGTA
The DNA here is from genome assembly GCA_036897385.1 of Geranium incanum. Classification (NCBI taxonomy): domain Eukaryota; kingdom Viridiplantae; phylum Streptophyta; class Magnoliopsida; order Geraniales; family Geraniaceae; genus Geranium; species Geranium incanum. The sequence continues at coordinate 9,151 of JAYMTQ010001601.1, read as the reverse complement.
TGAGTGGTCAGATCATATTAGTTAGGCTCAATAACACACAGACACTGATTAGTTAGGCTCAATAATACCAGGGGTTCTCAGTTGGACAGTGTTATATTAGAAACTATGGTCACTGGTGCAAATAAACAAGAGACGGCTAGAAAATTGCGTTCTGGCATCTACTCTAAGCATTGTTCACTAGTATAGATCAAATATTTCAACTCAGCTTTCATTATATACAAAATATTATGAACATTATTATCTACATTTATAGGTGTGATCTTATTCTGAAATCCAATGCACTAAAGGATGTCAAGATCAGGAAAACAAGAAAGGGTGTCGACAATGCAACATACTCAGATAGAAACTGTAATTGAGAAAGTTGAGTGAGTGGCTTATAGTAAGATTACAGAGAGAGAAAACATACCCTCCCTGCTGCTAGATTATCAGGGAGCCTGAGAGAGCGGCATTGTGATGGTTCATTGATTTCTGTAAGCTTCCAGATTCTAGATTTATCTGTTGGCTCATCACCAATTCTGGGTTTTACATCTGCTGAACTTTGGTTATCATTGTTCTATCAAATTCAAAAGAGAAAATATAAGCACGTCAATCCAATGTAGGTTCTCATGAATGCACATGCTGAGACAATCCATGCAATGACATTCATAAAGTCCATAAATGTTGGAAGATCAAAAACTCACCCCTCCAACCATGGCTACTACTGGAGCAGATCGTTCTCCAACGCTTGTTCCAACAGTTGCATTGACAGAACCAAATGGCCCAAGTGGAGAAGCCTGCATACAAATCATGCACTTAGGCACATACTCTCCACAAAATGGAAAATCTAAAAGTTTTACCTTCACATGAGCTGCAGATGAAATCCTAGACGCATCAAATGTGCGGTTCTCCACAGTTCGCAACAGCCTAATCCCATCTGCACTTGCTAAAACTTTGATACCATTGTCATTTGTTGAGACAGCTAAGAGTATTCCTTCCTTGTTAAATCTTATACAAGGAGAAGCCTGCAATGTAGTAAACATGACAATTAATTACTTTGCAGAAAAAAAATCATGATAAGTTAAGATGAGTTATCATTAATGCATGATTACCGGTAATCCACCCTCTGCATCTACACTAGTCAATAAGTTAAGATTGTCCATATCCCAGAATTTGATCATAAACTCATCACCAGCTGCCAAGAACCTATTCTTTGTGGTATCAAATTGAACAACCCCTGAAGATCTCTTTCCCAAACCATGATATGTGCGTTTCACAGCTCCTTCGCTTTCATTCCACTCAACCAAGAATGATTCCCCCTCTTTATTTGTCCCACATGAGAATAACCTATGCGTTGTCCATGAATAATGAAACAGATACTTGTGTTCTTAAATAACATAAAAATACAAGAATCCAACATCACACCCCCAATAAATTTTTAAGCTAAATAAAATTCAATAATTATATAGTAACCTTGTCCCGTCAGCACTGTATGCCATGGTGGTAGACGAATGCCCTGGTGCATCATAGTCAACTCTTGAACCCATATTGTCATACAACCATGCCTTTATTTTCCCATCAGTTGCCGTAGAGAAAATAAACTGGGAAAAGGAAGGAAAAATATAGAAGTACAAATTATACTACTACAGAAGAAGAAACAAAAGCCCTCAAGGGTGCAGCCCAACAGTTTGAACATATGACTTCCTTACTGGATATTTTGAGTTCATAACCCATTGAGTGAGAATAGGAGGGTGTACTAAAAAAGGAACCCTTTGTAGCTCAACAACCTTGTGGGACTCTTTGTGGATCAAAGAAAACTTAGAACAGGTAATGTAAAGTGAAGAATAAGAAAAGGATGATATGGTAACAGTACACAGAGATAGTACCATGTTCAGAAGATTTAGCAATGCTATACTTTGTAAAGCTTAACTAACGAATGTCATGATGGATTATATGTTCATATTTGAATTACTAAAATTAAACTGCTTATTTAATAAAATATAATGCATAAAGCTGTGCCTTGTTGAAATACAAAATGCTACAGTTTGCAAAGTACAATGAGTAGAGTATCACCTGAATATTTTCTTTGTGATGTGGGCATACAGAATATACAGCTGATTCGTGGCCTTCAAAGGTATACTGTTTAGACCCAGAAACTGCATCCCAGACCTGCAAAATCTTCAAATATATGACATCCAACCCACAAAATCATTTAAAACACAAGTGGCATGAGCATAACAAAAGAAAACCTTGATGACTCTATCCTCCCCACAAGTGATCAAACAAAGTTGCTTGTTTGGATAAGAGAAAGAAAGATCGTTGACACTGCCAATATGAGCATCAATCTGAAAAAACTCACAGCAACATATAGTTAGTAGGACTTGATGCTGCATAGAATGCATTTAGGAACAGTAAAAATAGAAGTTTCCATATACCAAATGGACATGTTGAATAAAATGAGTACTAAAGAACAACATCACTTTAAAGGCTTAATTAATGCCACATACCTCTAGGTGATTCCGTATATCGTCACCGCCATGGTAGGAGTAAATGTGCACAATGTGCTTCGAGTATGCAACACCTGAAGTATGAATAAGAAGCACGATAACCAAACAGCTCATCCCTATTCTTCAAGAGTTTTACTTACAAACTAGCAGGCTCTCAAGTGTCTAATTGCTTAAAGTAAATAGTAAATAATGTATCATCCATATAATTCAAACGTACCAAAAAGAGTTCCATCAGGACTCCACATCACACGGTTAACTGATGCTGTATAATCATTGGATAGAGCTGCCTATAAGAAACAAAAAGCAAATGCTCACTTATGAAAGGTTACTCAAAAAATCATTTAATAAATATACTTCAGTTACAGATAAAGTTTCTGTTGAATAATAAACAAACCTGAAGAGCCACCGAACATGTCCCAATATCCCAAACCTTGAAGTTTCTAAGAGCAATCCTCTCACGATTACTAATTTCCCACATCATGACATCACCCGAGTTTGTTCCGACTGAAATATAAACAAATTAATATTTATGAATGTGATGAAAGATAAAGAAAGAAAGAGCTATAGTCCAGCATCAGAAAACAAGGTCATTTAAGCAAACGAATTTCAAACCAAATATGATTTTGTTCTTTGGGCTAGAGGTACTGACCAAGAAGCAGAATTTGCTGCACTGGATGAAAATCCATACTCCTAACAGCTGAACCCGGATTTAGACTCATAACAACACTCTTGGGCAAGTCCTCAGAAGAGTAGGAACTCTGACCATGGTTCTGGTTTGGGTATGCAACAGGCAGAATATTGACAGGCAAATTGTTGACCTATTAAATAACCATATTAACACTGAGCCAGTGAAACCATACTTACAACTGGAATGTATTTACAAAGAGGGAGCAGAAAACAGACTTCCACATGAAACAAAACAATCATATTCATTCAGTGCAAGATGAAATGGGAAGTATAGTACGGTACTTCATCGGATATCCCAAAAGGTCTTGATCTTTTCAGCACATGTTCAGAATCAGCTGTTTGATAGTCCATTGTTGGATTATTGGTAGGAGTCCTGGGGCGCTTTAGAATAGCTGATAACAAGTTCAGCAAACAAAGAGAGTAAGAAACATTAACGAGTGATAACAAAATAAATAGAGGGAAAGAGGACGAAGAAGAAAATCAAGATCAATACAAGAAAAGGGTTAAACAAAACCATCTTCATATGTGCATCATTTTTAATAAGATGTTCAACAAAAAACAGTGTAACAATCCAACAGTACATTATGGTAAAGCTTCCCTACTTATCTGACTTCATGTGTATTTCTTGTATTCCTTACCAGATAATATCACAACACAATTTCTAAGTATTTTATGTTTGTTAGAGTCCTACATCGAAAAGATGTGGTGTTACACACGGTTGACTCAAGGGTAGCAAAAAGGGGAAAGCTAATGAGGGTAATACAATAAAAGGAAAATATAATTAGGAAAGAAATAAGCTTTCCCCTTTTTGCTGCCCTTGAGTCAACCGTCACCACTTGATAAGCATCTTGGGGCCACCAACTCAAAGCTTGAGCTTTTAGATGGATCAAGCTGTAAGATGTTATGGTGTTTATGTTGAAGCGGTGAATAGCCAAGGCTCTGACATCAGGTTTTCCAAATTAAACGTATTCTGAAGTTATCAAAGCAGATTGCAAAACAGCTGTCTGGAAAATACTACAAGGACTACCTGCACTGTTAGGTGTGCCCAAACTTATAGGTCCCGCAGACACTGAGTGAGGAGGCATGGGAGATGAACTAGCCATCCATCCAGCTAGAGAGGCTGACAGAGCCGCAGGTGTGGGCTGAAATGGCTGCGTACAAATATGGAAACCAAAGTCAAGCCTCTAGAAAGTGAAATTTAGAAGCACCTTAAAGCCTACAAAATACATGAATACCATTATACTTCTCACTTACACCATGAGCACCCAAGGGAGGAAAACTCCCTGGCTTGGTAACAGCTCCCATCAGTGGATTAGTAACAGGGGATGGAGCCCGTGCACCATTTGGCTGACCGCAAGAATGGTCAACGAACAAGGTTTTTATGTCAGGGTTGGGCCTTTGATTCTTACAAAGCTGGTGCTGCCAATTTAAGCTACAACCCAATGCCAATAATGTGAGGAAAATCATATATCTCAAATGGAAAGCAAGACAAAATGCAATAACTTCAAGAGGACCTCTGATTAATTAGTGTCCTCAGTCTCGCATTCTTCAGTGTAGGAAATTGTAGTTTATCACGAAACAGAGGATTGGCTTCTATCAACTTCTTTAGTTCTGCTAGCATTATACCCCTAGCAGACTTGGTATCTCCATATTTGGATAACTGCTCATTGTCCCTGCAAGTCAACAAATCACCCATAAACTCCATAAGGATACATACAACCATAAGAGTTTAAATGAGCTAAGCACATACATCATACGTGAAAAAACAATCGTCCATACCTAAAGTTTTCCAACGTCAACAGCTGTGTAATTTCCTTAAAGAGATCCTCATTGAAAGCTGAAAACACTTTTAAGTCCTTCACCAAAATCTCCACAGCTTTGGCACGGTCTCGCCTACATTACCATAACCAACAAAAGGTTCTCAATGAATGACGTGAAAAGGAATTAAAAAAACAACTTTTTTTTCTAAAATTAAAACATACTTATCCAATGCTTCAAGGTACTTCTGTTTCCTAATCTCGAAAAAAATCTTCATGGAGTATCTGTTATCATCAACCTTGGTGAACCCAGATAGATACTTCTCCACTTCCTCCCACTCCCCATTGGTCACCATGTCCTCAAAATGCCTGATATTGAAGAAAAACCCAGACTCCTGCTCCAATCTATCAAACCATAATTATATCACATTATTGACTTGTACAATTAACAATTAATAAAACATTTATCACAACCACCCCCAACAAACAAACTTGTCTCAATTCCGGAGAAAACAACAATAATTGAAAAAAAAAACACAAAAAACCAAGCATACTTGTGAACAGTCTCTTTGAATTTCTCTTCATCCAGAAACTGAAGTATCAGAAACACCAGCTCCCTGCTCAGAGAAGACATGCCTGGTCCCAATTCTCTCCGTCCTCACAAATCCTGCACAAATTGACCCAAAAGATCCAAACCCACAACACCAGTCACTGAATCAACCACAACAACAATCCCAAAATCCCATCAAAACCTCACCCTCAACAACCCCAACAAAAATCCAAAAAAACACCCAGAAAAAAAAACCCACCGAGCCGTACCTTCGATCAGAGAGAGGTGGTGCTGGAAATGACAGATCAATGGAGATGGGTGGTCGATTCAGAGCTTTCTCTCTCTAAAGCTCCTCGCTTTCTCTCTCTAGAGAACCATCTTGCTCTCTCGCTTGTGGCCGTATTTATACAGAGAAGAGAGGGTTAGGGATTTGGAGATTTGAACCCAACAAAATTAAGGTATCAGACAAAGCAAATAGCGTGCGGCGAGAAAACGAGATGAGATTTAGATTTGATATGATGATAGGTGGGTGGGTGGGTGATAAGCCATTGAGCTTATCACTGATACGATATGAGATGGTGTGATAAGGGGTTCTGCTTATACAGCATTATTTAATAGGCTCGGGACACATATGATTTATTTCTCGTCTGGGTTTTGCTGGCACCTAGAAATGTAGTTATGGTGCAATTATTATTCACTTCAGTGTTCTCTCAAGCTCACCTGTAATATTTATTTCCAGTTTTTCTAAAAAATAAATGAACAATTGACATTTTTTGCAACAAATAATTTTGTTGTAGTTAAAAATACAGTACAGATAAGATAGCTTGAATTTGTTCATGGCCTTATCAAGAGAGATTATAGTCTTTTTGATAATACATGAGGCTGAATAATAAAGATTTTAATTTAAATATATGCATGTGATGTACAGTTAAGTGAGTAGGAGACACTTAAACTAGTCTGTCAGTTTAAAATTTCAACCAAAATTTTGTAAACTTTTGGCGATCTCTTTTTAAAGAATTTTGATTATTAGATTTGAGTTTGGTCTTGATTTCGATTGAGTTGGGGATTTGAAGATTTGAACCCAACAAAATTAATTTTATTGTAGAAACATGTGTGTAAAAATAAGATCGCTTGAACTCATTGTGTTTGAAGAACACTGATACATTTGCTGACTTGTTGATGTACCTATAATTGATACCATATTAGTATACATATTATGATTATATCATAAAGAAAAGAAGGAACTATTTAAGTGAAAACTATTGTTGATAGCAATAAAGAAAATAGCAATAGACATTTCTTGTACAATAGACATTGGGGAAATGTCTATTTTCAAATTCTCTTGAATAAAGAAAATAGCAATAAACATTTCTTGAGGAAACTATTTGAGTGAAAACTATTGTTGATATTAGCACATATTATTAATGATAAATTACATATTTCTTTATCAAAATTAAAGTTTAATATTATAGATTTACTTTATAATCTAATTGTCAGAAGTTCAACCCATCTAAAAATTCAAACTAATATGTGAAGACATAGACTGTTATTTAAGTTGGTAAACGAAATCACATCTTTCAGATGTAGTAGTCTGACACCCTCTCTCACGTGGAAGTCGGGTTGAAAGACACATGTAAACAAAGAGCGTGGGTGCAAGAACGACCTCCGATCCACGGGCCTTAAGCCTGAAACAAATGGTATGGAGGACACGTCCAAATCCAACCAGACTTTAATATCATGTTTGAAACTCAACTCACCTAAAAGTTCAAGCTGATAGGTGGAGACACGGATGGTGCAAGGACAGAATTGACGCTCTCTGATCCATGGCCTTTAAGCCCGAAACAGATGGCATATGGAGATCACATTCAGAACATACTAAACTTTAAAACCATGTTAGAAGCTCAATCCACCTAAAAGCTCAAGCTGATAGGCTTTAGGTGGAGGCCCAGACTGTTATTTAAGCTGTTGAACGGATAAATCTTTCAGATGTGGTACTCTAACACTAATGGTTGAAATTAGCTCTAAGTTTACAAATATTTTCAACATAATAATCTTCCATATGGTCAAATACCTCTCATACAATAATAAAAATAATTGCATATCGTTATACTCAACTATAAATGTTTTCAAGCTTAGTTACCCCCAACTTTAAAAAAATTACATATATCCCGACATTTTTGTCATATTTAAAGTAACTTTGGTTAAGTATAACAGAATTGGTGTGTAAGAAATTCAACATACCTTCATTGTTTAAATTTCAAATAACCTAATTAATTTATGGGTAAGAAATAACCATTTTACCTTTAACCGAATGATAAAATGAACTTATGAATAAAGGGTATCATGTTAGAAGTCCAACTTGGAGTGTTTCGTATTGTCCATACAAAAAATCATGGGTACTTGGATATAGGGATGACACTATTCTTTGTCCCCGATGGAGACTCAATACCCGCCTGTAATATTATTTCCAATTGTTTTTAAAAATAAATGAGCAAATAACTTCTTCTTTTTCTGTCTTTTTGAAAAAACAAAACTTTTTTTGCAACAACTAGTTTTGTTGTTGTATTTAAAAAAAAAATATGACAGTTTAGTACAAATAACTATAGTTTATTCTCGCATTATAACCCTCACTATTCTTTTCTTTATTTGATACTCCTCTTTCTTTACCAGCAAAACTTCCTTATCTCCATGACTCCATCTATACTTCCTATAATGTCCTCAAAATGTTTGATATCCAAGAAAAAACCATAATTATATTACATTATTGACTTGTACAATTAACAATTGTTAAACATTTATCACAACCAAAACTAAAGTATTATAACAACTAGCTCCCTGCTCAAAGAAGACACATGGCTAGTTACAAATCTTCCACAAAATTAACTTGAAAGATCTAAACCCAAAATATCAAACACTAAATTAACAACAACAATCCCATCAAAACCTCAACCCCAAACAAAAATCCACATTCTTTAATTTTACCAAAATCATCTAGAAAAAAAATACAGGGCACAAAAAAGAACTTATTATTGTACCATTGGTCAGAGAGAGCTGGTGTTGGAAATGACCGATCAATGAAGATAAGTGATCGATTCAGTGTTTTTCTCAAGAGCAGTACCATATTTTTATTGTATTTAAAAATATGTGTATATAAAATTAAGATCGCTTGAGTTTGTTCATTATGTTTGAAGAACACAAATATATTCACTGAGTGGCTTGTTAACATACCTTTACCTATAATAATCTATAAATACCATATTAATACAAATATTCAGATTATGTTACAAAGAAAAGAAAGCACAATTTACTTTAATTTTAAACTCTCTTCATTAGAAAAAAAAACTAGTAAATATTGTGTTAAACATCTACCAAAATATAAAATATACATTTTTTTTCATAAATAAATATTCACGAAACTACTAAAGTAAAAACTATTTTTGAGTACAAATTAAAAAGTAATCTTAATCGTTGAGTTTATCAAATAAATGGTTGATAATAGCTTATGTCATTAATAATAAATAAATAAAATTCAAGTTTATCATTAAAGCTTAATCTTATAGCTTTACTTTGGGGATATTCGGCTACAAACGGCAGTAGAGCGTGCAAACGTTCTACAGCCGTTGAATCAGTGCGGATCTGGACGTGCGTTGTCTCAGCGTGCGACTCGTGACAGC
>JAYMTQ010001600.1:0-13074 GCA_036897385.1 Geranium incanum | reverse complement strand
TGTATCAATATCACGAGTCATATGATTAATCAAAAACTAATTTTAATGTTTTACTTTGGTACCCTACACGCAATCCCACGATAACTATGGTGGGGACGCTTACTCAATCATCGATCGTCTTTGGAAAAGTCACCGCCGGCTCACACCGAATATTCACCGCTTAAATTAAATATTAATTAAATAGTTTATTTTACTAATGATTAAGCTTTGGCTTCACTCTCAATATTGCCGTGCCAGTTGGGTCCCTCTGTATCTAGAGAGAGAAATATTCATTTCTATATCCTGAAATATATAATGTTTTTGTGTTTTTTAAATTTCATTGATTTGATTTTTACATTTGATCTTTGTGGTCAAATTTCAAAAAAGCAATAGAATTCATGGGGAATTTAAATTTAAAATACGCGTTTTGTGACTTTTATGGGTTTTTTTTTGTGTGTTTGATATATATAAGCCATCAAAATATAACTAGTGGGTTTCTCTTTCTTTGTCTCTATCTTCCTTCATCTTCTTCAACTCTAAATTTGACATTTGGTTTCTTTTAATTTCCTATCTGCTCTGAGTTCTTTGACTCGGTTGGGTCTCATACAAAAGCAACTTGTTTTTGGTGATCTGGGTTCATTTTGTCTTGTGTTGTTCAGTTCTGAATTGGGTTTTGTTGCTTAATTTGGCTCCATTTCCTAGCAACAACAAAGAAGAAGAGAAATGGATGGGAATTGGAAGGTGAATCGTTTCAGGGATCTGGTTGTGGTGGCTGTGTTTCTTTGGTTTCAGAATCTGGGTTCTGGTTTGTGTCTCAATGAGGAAGGCATGTGACCTTAAAGTTTTGATTTTTAGGTTATTTTGTGAGTTGAAGGGTTTGGTGAAGAATAAATTTTTTTATTTTGTGCTCTGCAGGTTTGGCTTTGTTGAAGTTAAGGGAGAGAGTGGTGCGTGACCCTTTTGGTGCTTTGAGGAATTGGAATGATGGTGATGGAGAGCTTGATCCTTGTTCTTGGTTTGGAGTTGAGTGCTCAGATGGCAAAGTTGTGATCTTGTGAGTAGCTTTTTTTTCCTATTTAGTTATGATCTATTTTTCTAGTTCACATGGGCTCAAAGGAGGTTTTTAGATTCTAGTTCTCTTTGATTTGGCACTTTTAAGGATTATATAGAAAGTTTAGCTTTTTTTAATGTTCATGGGCCTGCAAGACATTTATAGTTGGATTCTCATTGTGTATAAGTTAAGAAATGAACTCAAACCTAACAATTGGTTTGGATTGAAATAGAATCATGAGTTTTAGAATTGCAGTTCAATCTGATGAGTTACTCAGTGCAGTTCTTGAGAATAATCCCATATATGAACATTTATCTTTTTGCCGGATTTTGTTTTGTTGAGAAATTACCCCCATAGAATTCTCAGAATCTCCATAGCACAGGGATGTCCGATGAGATTTAGATTTAATTATGAGTTTCAGCATTGTCGAAAACAAGATCTTCATCCCCGTTCTTTTTACCAGTTTTGTCTCCAATGTCAAATTTGTTCGTTTGCTATTCTTGCTTGTCATATCTTCTTATAGTCAATATGCACGTCTTTCAGGAACTTGAAGGATCTCTGTCTTGAAGGCACTTTAGCCCCCGAGCTCGGGAACCTAGCTCACCTAAAGTCAATGTAAGCTGATAAAAATCATGTTTATGTATCTTCTGCTTTTGATTTCCCGCTTTTGTTCTTTCTTCTGTTCTTATGTCTGTTTCTCTCGCTGCGCCAGTGTTTTGCGCAACAACTGTTTTGCTGGAAACATTCCCAAAGAGATAGGGGAGCTCGGGGAGCTGGAGGTTTTGGATTTTGGATACAACAATTTCAGCGGACAAGTCCCTTCTAAGCTGGGGAATAATTTGTCACTCTCCATTCTGTATGTTACTACTTTCAAAACTTCGCTTTTTTTCTTCAGTATGCTCGTCTTGGTTTTGTGTTCTCACACTAATTTGGTTATGTACCTATATGTAGTTTATTGGACAACAATGAGCTTCTCACTGGCTTGTCTCCGGAGATCCATGAATTCACAACGCGATCTGAAGCTCAAGTCGATGAGGACCAACTTTCTGGTGGTGTAGAAAGATTATCTTGCAACTTAAAGATAATGGAATGGTATGCCATACAAAATTGGTTCGAAAAAAATTGTCCGTGCAATTACTTATTCAGATCTTTCTTGAATTTGCATGTAATTTGATAAAGATTCATATGATTTTTTTCCCAGTAAAGCTAAAGAAGCCATTAATCGACGAGTTCTGATCGGCGAAGCTGTAATTGCAGAAAATGCAACTAGCGTGTCATCTGCAGGTCTAGCGCAGCCACCTGCACAATCGCCCGTAGAAGCCCCAGGAACATCTCAAGTGTTCTCAACACCCTCTCCCCCGTCGACTTCAAGTCCACCTCCCCCTGCACAAAGGGCCCCGAGGAAAAGAAAGAATCAACCTTTGGTTTTGGCTGCAATCATAGCGGGTTCGGTGATTGGCGTAGGTTTATTAGTCGGCATATTCTTCTGTAGAACCAGTGAGGTCTCCACAGTCGAGCCTTGGGCCACAGGACTCAGCGGCCAGCTTCAGAAAGCTTTCGTGACGGGTATTTTGACTTTCTTGCCATGAAGTTAAAAAAAATCCCGATTGAGACATTTTTGTTTATTTATATGAGATATGGGTTTTGCGTTTCAGGTGTGCCAAACCTCAAAAGATCGGAACTTGAAACAGCTTGTGAAGATTTCAGCAATGTGATCGGCTCTTCATCGATTGGCACGGTTTATAAAGGTACATTGTCAAGTGGAGCTGAAATAGCAGTAACATCCATTCAAGTAAAGTCTCTGAGGGATTGGTCTGTGAACTTAGAAACACAGTTCAGGAGAAAGGTATCAACTCTTCAGTCAGATTTCCTCAAGCTTTTTTCGGGTTTCAGTCATGGCCGTTTCGTTAACATCATATCTCATTATTTTCAGATTGACATGCTATCACGACTCAACCACAAAAACTTTGTCAACCTTATTGGCTACTGCGAGGAAGATGAACCATTCACCAGAATGATGGTTTTCGAATACGCTCCTAATGGAACTCTCTTTGAACACATACACAGTAAGCATCTAACTGGCAATGTACTGATTTTTTTAAAAAGTTGCCTATTACTATAGGATTACAAGAAATTTCAGTAAACTCCCTACACTAACCCCTATTTCACACCTGCTCCCAAGCAAGTGATCCACTAGGATTCAGAATCTTATCTTACTGGGCTGGCTGTGTAGTATCTCACTTTGTAAGAATGTTTATCGCAGAAATGCGATAAAATATTGTGAACTATTCAAATTTTTGCACAGTTTGCCAAGCTTGTCCAAAACAGACGGAAAATGGGCCGTGCAAGACATGAACCCCCAATTTTTCAAAATGGCATAATCACCTCTGGATTAGAAAATAATCTAAAATTTTCCCATGGAATTCTTTGATGATAATTATAATTTTTAGAATTAAAACCCAAAAAATAAATTTTAATCTTTTGAAGGGCATTTTCGTCTTTTACATTCTTTTTTGACAGTGTTAACTTCATGGTAAGTTTTTGCAATAAATTTAGTACCCCTTCCAAAAGTTTGATACTACACAACTATAGTTTTTGGAGTTATCAGAGATCTTTTCATAGTTCAGTTCTTGGTCTGTAGCTTTACACGGGTTTTTTTCTAATTCTGATTTGTTTGTGTAGTTAAAGAATCCGAGCACTTAGACTGGGGAATGAGGCTGAGGATCGCAATGGGAATGGCATATTGCCTCGAGTACATGCACCAGCTCACACCATCGATCCCCCACAAGAACCTCAACTCATCTGCCATCAGCCTAACCGAGGACTACGCGGCCAAAATCTCCGACTTCAACTTCTGGAACCAAATAGCAGCATCCGAGATAGAGTACGCGGGGATGGAGCTCCTGAGCACGAGGTCGGCCGGCGAGGAGAGCAATGTGTACAGCTTCGGCGTGATACTCTACGAGATGATCACCGGCCGCCTCCCTTACTCGGTGGAGAGCAGCTCGATCGAGGACTGGGCGTCGCATTACCTGAAAATGGACCAACCCTTAAAAGAGAAGGTGGATCCGAGGTTGGCGTTGTGGGACGAGGAGCAGCTCGGGGAGATTGAGGTTGTCGTGAAATGTTGCGTCGATGCTGACCCGAAGAAGAGGCCGAGCATGAGGGAGGTCAGCGCGAGGCTGAGGGATATTACTATGGTGACTCCGGATGGAGCATCGCCGAGGATTTCTCCTCTGTGGTGGGCGGAGCTGGAGATTGGGTCTGGGGATGGTGAGTGAGTGATTGATTTCTTTGGATGGAGGTTGAAGAAGGTGTTGTGGAGGAGTTATGTGTTTTGTATATATAACTTAGAGAGGGGGGTTTGGGATAAATTTTTTCATTTGTTTTGGTTGTGGAAGAGCACAGCAGAAAATCTTTAACTCGTACGTGAATTTATCGTTAGATGCAAGCTGAAATCGATCAATTATCAATATATTCATGCATGTAATAATTAAAGTAAATTGAACATGACGAACATAATGAAACAAGTAAATTGAACATGACGAACATAATGAAACGAATACTTTATTTATTTGATATGTTGGTACAAATACAATAAATTTATTTGATATTATATTCAGTATTGAACGGATGAACGAGACGAAAGAGAATTTCGTCGAGGCAAGGTAGTCTGCTTTTCTTAAGACGATTATTGCGGGCGATTTGCTCTCAGGATACAACAACGAACGAAATTGAACTCTAACTGGAATGGAGAGAGTAATCGAGGAGTAACAATCTCAAGAGAGACAAGGTTGGCTAAGGTATGAGCTTGGATGTTTTCGTCGTATGTGTGTCGATGGGTCTTGAACTCTACCAAAGGGTTCAAATATATAAGTAAAGATATTTAAAACCTAAAAGAAATAGGAATGAAACACGTATCAATTATTATTTTTTTGGAGAATGAAACCTAAACATCTGCATATAGATATTGACAAAATAAAAGTTAGTTTTATGAAGATTGAGACAAATATATTGGATCAGATCTAAAAAAATAACAATTACTTGAACTTATGTCATAATGATTAGAGTTTGATTCATTTTAATTTTTTGAAAAGTATGACGAAATAAGTTCTTGATAATAATGCAACAATCATTGATATATTAGAAATTAGAGAAGGTTGGAACAAATATTGTTCATTATTGAAACTGTACACTTAACTAAACTCAATTATACACAAATTTTCACTTACTTACACATAATTAAGAGTTTATTATTTCAGATAGATACAAGTTTCATAAATTTACACAGTTAAGTTTTTGGATGAAAAATGTTAATTTTGAAAATGAAAAGACGAAAATACCTCAGTCAATTTTAGGTGCCGACTAGCCTCGCCCTCCTACGATGAACCCAACCCCTTAACCCGAGTTCACACATTCCCAAGCCAACCACCGCCTCCATGTTCGAACCATTCCTACTGTCCAAGTCGCCTTCCTCATGGACAAACCTGAGTCAACTACTATAAAGTTCACGAAATTGATAAAGAATGATACTTCTATGTGCTGCTTGAGGAGTTCAAGTGGGCCATTCTCTTCTAGGCCACCCCTTGCACTCGTGTCGTGTGAAGCTTGTTGAGTCTCCAATTGAGTGTTGTAGCTTCCTCTCTAATGTCAACTATGGGATCAACGGCTCGAAATTGTAGTATGAGGGCAAGAAACAGCCTGGCTTGAATTATGAAGTTGTGATCTATCCTGCATTAACCTCGTTTTGGTTCCTATGTTATGTTTCCATTTGTTCTATTTCATATCAAATGAATAACGTCTATATTCTATAACCATTGAGAAGATAAATAAACAAGAATTTGTAGAAGTGCTCACAGTTCAATTTAAAATAAACTGATTCGAAATTAAACTGAACTGACTGAATCAATTCTAAAAAATTAAAAATCAGAATCAGGTGGGGTTCAGTTCAATTTTAAAACGACCAATTTGTAGCTTAGTTTGATCAATTTTGTTTATTTTTCACCTTCAAACTTCTTTTTTTTACTTTAATACTCTCCTTCATTGCCTTGGTAATTGATTTCATAACAAATTATATATTTTTTACTACTAAACTATATTTCATATAATGGACCGGTTTAAGTCGGTCAGGTAGAAAGAAAAGAAATAACTTGGAGAGTACAAGGATTTATTTGCAAATATGCAAAAAGGGCAGAGGCTCCACTAACTAACAGTACTAAGTGCCTCCGTCGACGAGAACAATCCCTCCACCGCCGTCGCTCTTTTCATTTTCCTCTTGCGATCCTCAGAGATGAATTTTCCGATGGGTTCTAAAATCTCTCTGGCAATGCCTCCACCAGCCGGCGACGGAGCCGACGCGAGCCTCCAAAACCCTAACTCCGCCGATCGCGACGCCGCAGAATCCAAAACCACCGACGTCCAGGACCTGGAAGAAGAAGAAGAACTCGACGACGACGAAGAAGAAGATGAAGACGAATCGGAGTTGAATCAATCGCAAGAGGCTCGATTGCGGTCGCACAAGTCCAAGCTGGATAGCCTGTTCCAGCGCCTGTCGTCGGAGGTGGTGCAGCTCCGAGTACACGACGTGTTGATCAAAGGAAACACGAAGACCAAGGACTCCATCATCGAGGCCGAACTGGAGGTGCTCAAGGACGTTACCAGCATGCAGGAGCTTCTCAAAGCTGCAGGTATCGTCACCTCTCGCCTCCAGAGCCTTGGAATTTTCGATTCCGTCAACATCATGCTCGATTCCGGCCCGCAGGAGCTTCCTGGAACCGCCAATGTGATCGTTGAAGTTGCAGAGGCCAAACATCCACTCACAGGCAACATTGGTGTCTACACCAAGCCCTCGGTACTCCTTCTCTTTCTACTTGTTGAACATGCTTTAATGTAGATGAATATAGACATTTCTGCATTAATATTTGTATAGTTCAAAATGGCACATTCTGTATCATGTATGCAAGTATCAATGACTGTGTGCATTAGTTTAAACATACCACTTACTGCTTGGATCTCGCCCCAATCAGAATGCTTACTGCTATATAATGTGTATTCATTGAGTTAATTGGTCTTCTTGCTCTAAGCCAATATAGGTCTTTGACAAATTTGGCCTGATATGTCACGTTTTATCCCTGTTACGATGTGGAGGTGCTGTATGGGCATCTAAATGTTATAATACACCTGCACATCATGTGCCAAACCTCTACCAGTGGATCCTCGGTCCATCGTTCACTTATGGTTATTTATATGTGTGAAGTGTGACTTTGTTGTGAGTTGTATGATGTATAATTCATATGCAAACTGATCCTGAGTCCGTCATATGATTATACAACTATAAGGCCTACTTCTCGTTGGATGTGGGAATTTGACTAAAAGAATGGTTTATTCAAAACTTTTGTTGTCTATAGTACTTCTAAAGATGCCCAAATGTCAAACGCCTTAATATTCTCAATTGTCCCTATTAGCATATGATTTCATAATCATAAAAATCATTAAGATGCACTTTTTTTTCCAGGTGATTGTTTATCTATTTGTAACTTTAAATTGCTGATATGTTTAAGATCTTATTTGATGTAATGTTGGGAACGACACCTTTCATCTCCTTTTTTGCTTTTTTTTTATATTCAGAAATGACATATTTTCTCTTTTGTTGTACAACTGAATCAGCTCAAGTATGTTTTAGTATCTGAATAATGATTTCTTAAATTTGTATAAATTCATGAATATCACGCTTCTCATATATTTTTGAATATGCATAGGCTAGATCATCTTCAGTTGAAGGAACCGTCAGATATAAAAATTTGTTTGGACGTGGTGATTTGTGGGATGCTTCTTTGGCATATGGCTGGGATCAGTCATCAGAAGTATGTATTGGTGTGTCATTGCCAAAATTTAAAGGATTGGTAAATCCTGTGGTGGCAAGACTGTACCTGCTCTCTCAAGACTGGCAGAAATTTTCTTCATATAAAGAACGTTCAATGGGCCTCTCTCTTGGTTTGATTTCCACCAGGAACCATGACTTATCTTACAATCTTGCATGGCGCACCTTAATGGATCCATTGCGAGTATCATCTCAGACAGTGAGGAGGCAGCTTGGGCATGGTTTACTTTCATCTTTGAAGTACACCTTTAAACTTGACACGAGGAATTCCCCAATAAGACCAACTCGAGGATATGCTTTTGCTTCAACCACTCAAATTGGCGGTCTTGTACCTGATCCTTGGAGCATACGCTTTCTGCGCCAGGTTAGTACTTTCTATTCTTGTTTTGTTGGTCCCGATGTCTTTGTTCAGCAAGTTTAAGCTTTTTGTTTTGCAACACTTTCATGGGTTACTGATATAATTGAGCTCTTACACATAGATATACCATTGTTGCCCAATTCAGGTATTTGTTCTGTGCTTGAGCATGCTTGTGTGTGTAGCTATATCTTTTCTGCAGTCTTCTTAAACTTTGTTTTATCCAAATGCATCTATGTTAGAGGTTTAATCTGTAGGTGTGAGCCTCATAAGGTTTATGTGTGGCTTCATTTTTGAAGCAGCTGCCACACATTTGTGAAAGAACTTTATTATGAGATACTCTGTCTCTGACCTCAGCGGGGGCTGATGATTCTAGATAAATACAATAAGAAATCAACTTTTGATATACATTTTCAACTAAATATTGCTGAGAAAGATTTACTCATAACCCACTTACTTTCATATGTATTGTTTTTGTTGGAATAGTTAAGTATAATTAGAGTTGAAATTTAGATTGTTTTAAAATCCTTTTTGATAAGGAAAAGATGAGTTGATGAGGAAAAATTAATAAAACATTGATGAATACAATGCTTCGATAAATAGTTAGAGTAGAGAGTGACATCTGAACTTTTTGGGAAAGTTTAGAGGCCAGTTTGTAGGAAATTCTAAAATCTAACTAGGGAGGGAGGGAGGTGGAACTCTTGACTTTCCTTAGTGAAGGGAAGTTAGGTGTTTTTTTCCACCCCTCTTTCATCTCATTAGTTATTATTTAAAGGAAGGACATACAATACAAGTAATTGCCATACTTTTTTCCACACTAAACCTTTTTTTTTTTTACAATTTTGAACCAAAAAGTATTCATTTCGGCAACTTCGGAGTTTGCATTTTCTCTTCACAATTCCATGTGTCAAACGACACGATAATGTAGTGATGAGATCTTTTGCCTGTTTATCTTAGGGGTACCAAAACTACTGAGGTTACTTGCAGTAATTATGTTCTCCGATGATGTTCATTCCTACCAATGTAGTTGAAGTTTCCTGTTTTGTAGTTTGAGAATTTCCCTGACCTTCAACCAGTGACAGCCTTCTTGGATTGATAAAAGGATTTATTTTATTTAATTGATCTCTATTTCTATGGATATAAGTAAATTACTTGATCAATTTCAAATAGCAACTAACCTAATTTGGCTTGATGTTCATTCTAATTACACCCTTTCTCTGTGCATTGCATTATCTGAAGAGCTGTTTGTTACTTTGATACTGACAACAGGACTTCGATGCTCGTTGTGCTGTCCCTTTTGGGTTTTGCCATGCTGCTCTAAATTTTGGAATCTCTGGTGGTGTTATTTTCCCTTGGGGAAGTGGTTACTTGACCTCTCCTTCATCACTACCAGAGAAGTTCTTCTTGGGGGGCAATTCTTCTCCCGTTTGTAGTTCGGGAGGCCCGATGGCATTGCTGGGATTCACGACAAGGGGAATGGGCCCTACTGAACCAAGAAGAGAGACCAAAGAGGAATCCAGTGATGAAAATTCGAACAATCATGAAAGAGATGTCCTTGGAGGAGACCTTGCTGTTACTGCTTTCGCGGATCTGTCCTTCAATCTTCCTTCAAGGTGGTTAAGCCAAAAAGGGATTCATGGACATGTTTTTGCATGTGCTGGGAACCTTGCTAAATTGACAGAGAATGAGTTCCGGAATTTCTCATTTCAAAACTTCTCTAAGTCATTCCGAAGCTCTGTAGGAGCTGGTATAGTTGTCCCCATGGATGCATTCCGTCTTGAGGTAACGTTAATCCATTCTGATACTTCAATGCTTCCAATAAATTTGATAGTAAAATTTGCCTTGACAAATCACATAAAACAAAAGTTTGTTCTTTCTCTCTTGTCATGTTTGCAAATTTATTTATTTTTGGTTCTTATGTGTGTACATGCGTGTGCGCGGAAAATTCAGTTCACTAATGAAGCTAATGTGAAAGTTTGATTTTGTTATCAACCCAATTAAATGACTCGCTGATCGAAAATAAATAAAATGACTGTTATGGGTGAGATTATTCTCTCGTTAGTTTATATAGTCTTTCACAAATGCAATCCAGAAAAACAAACTGATGTCCCTTTCTGGGGCTTCCTAGTGTCTCATTTTCAATAAGTTTTAATTCTGATAAAAAAGAATGAAAAACGAACTGATGAACATCAAACAGGTAATATAATGTAAATATTATATTTGTGTATACATAATTGGACTGTTGGGGGTCTTGTTAGTAATATATGTTTTCTTCCTGCTTTTGTACTTCTTCTGGCATAAAAATCCTTCCTTAATATGAACCATGTTGTTGTCAGGTTAACTACTGCTACATAGCAAAGCAATTTGACTATGACCACGGGAAGACCGGCTTTCAATGTAGCTTCTCATTCCCATCATGAGCTCTGGATCTTTCCGCGGCTATTTGATGTCCGGCAACTGTGAAGTGCCACATAAAACTGTCAGTTTAGGTAAATGACATTTTCAATCAGTCAACACTTTCTTGATAACTCTTACACACCCTAGGAGGTGCTGATTTCTTTTGATTCATAAATTGAGGAAACACATTTGAAATCCTTACGGTTGTGCTTGCCATTTGAGGCAAGATTTTGTGATAAAACAAATACACGGTCTAATCAATGCATTGATTTTTTTTTTGTTTTTACTGAATTGATACTTAGGTGTGTCATGTGCATCATATCATAGTATCTTTGTGAAGCACTCATTATAAAAAATATTTGTATGGATTAAATTTGATTATCACTTGTTCTTTCATATATTTCTCCAAGAGCCTGTGTCTATAGCTATAGGGACGTATTACTTGCAGATTGCAACTTTCTGAAGCATAAGATATTTGTTTGTTGGATAGTTTCTGAATAATCCAACTTATTAGGATTAAAGAATTGACATGTAATCTTTGATTACATAGCTCTCTTAATATTTAAAGAAAGATAGATATAATAGCTATAAAAAGGGAATATTAAAAACATAATTTAGAGAACTATCAGAATAATAATATAGAGCAGTTGTGACTTCTAGGCAGCAGCTTCAACTGGGAGTTGAATGATGAGTGAGTGTTACACATCATCTGTATGTATATAATTCTGTATGTGCATGAGCATGACATCGGCATGGATGTGTATAAATAATATGTTTGCATGTGATATAGTATCCCATGATGATATACATAGACATATATAGTATATATGATGAACAAGTGCATGGTGAGAGAATTGAGAAAAAGACAGACATCCTTATTCTTAAAGGATGGTAGATCCGCATTAATAGGGTTCACGTATCCTCATGCATTATAAAGAAAAGAATTAGTTTATAAATAAATTGGGGAAAAGACACAAAGGTACTGTTGGCAGTTGACTTTACAGGTAGGGTAGGGGCCGGGCGATTAATTTATCGACCGTATTTTAATTTCTAATTTCACAGGCAAAGGTCAGACGAGCCGAGCCAACCCACCATTTCTGATCAAATGGGTTTTTGCTATCAAATTGAACTCTTATTCTTGTTGATTGTTTGCAAATGGTTTGGAGATATTGTTGATTGGTGAATATTTGGAAGAAATGAAATGATGGTAGAGTAATCTGGAAGTAGGATTAGAGGTCAGAAGATGCCCGTGTGTGTCCGTGTGAATTTTCTTATTTTGTGTTTGGTAGTTGAGAAAGAGAAGGAAAAATGAATGTGAAGATGATATAGGTAGGTTGTTGCAATAAATATGACAGCGCACGCTTGTGGAATTTAGATTATTTCGATTCCATCTGCATTGCATGCACACAGAAAAGAACACAGCTTGGCTTGGCTTGGCCAATAAATTCTTCTTCTTTCCTTCTGGAAAGTGGAAATAGGATGTGAATTAGTCCCGTGAGACTCATCGCAAAAGAACATCCGTGTGGATCTTCAATTTGCATGTCAATATTCATGTAAAAATGGTCTTCTCAAATGATTGGATGTAATATATTCCAATCATTCTGATTTCTTCATGATTATTATTGATTCTTCCTCCGAGTGAGTGTCGCTGTAGCTTGATCAGAACGAGTTTCATCTACTAAGATTATCTGGATTTTACAACTCATGAACCGAGATTCATATCACATACACATGGGATATCATATATTATTATGTAGGTACAAATACCTAGCTGTGTTTTGCACATTAGTACACTTACAATTTATATTTTTCTACTGTTCTAGGCAAGTAGGTGGCTTCGCACGATCCGTTGGAAGAGAAAAGGCAAATTATGGGAGCTCAACTTGCCAATTTGTCTCAGTTCGCCCGCTAATAGGCGGGTAACAGTTTTTTTAAAAAAAACTCAATCTGAACGTTTATGGGTTGGTTAGCGGGTTAGAGAGACTTCACCCGTCCAACCCATCATCAAATTTTTTAAAACAAACATGATAAATTTGTGTGATTACCATAAATATCATTGTCCTACTTAAATTAAGAAAAATGTTTATGTGAGACTTTATCTTAATTAATCTTGTTTGAGGCAAGAGAGATTTTATCGTTGAATGTTACCACAATTGCTTTTTTTTATAAAACGTACACTAAAAATTGTTGATTTAACTGAGACATTGATGAACTCAAATTCACGCTCGCCCATAATAGTAATAGAGAATTGTGTATAAAATATAGGGAAAAGTACATATAATTATTTTTGACTATACAAAAATTTCATTAGACTACACCTAACTAAAGTTGTGGAACTTGGGGATATATGAGTCAGCTGACAAAAAAAGAGATATGACAAACTCGGAGAGATCGTGACAAAACGCATTTTGT
>JAYMTQ010001599.1:0-13075 GCA_036897385.1 Geranium incanum | reverse complement strand
ATTGAGGCCACCTTAGCTTCTTGTTTTCTCTTTCTTTCTGTTTTCTTTCTATGTTTTTTGTTCCTTTTTCTCTCTTTGTTGTTCTTTTTGGCTGGCTTTTGCTTCCTTCTTGGAAGCTCTTGTTGGTTGCATCAATAAAGTTCTTTTCCTTTTGCTGATAAAAAAAAAAATTTATTGAACAATAATAGATGGGACGAATCAAATCAGTCATGATGGTTGAATGTGCAAAAACAATAACCAAGTACAACAGAAACCCAAAACTTGCATAAAATGATTGATATAATGAAGTTGAAATGAACAACACCAGTTGCAAGTGTTTCCAGAGTCACCTTCGTTAAGTGTTCAAACACCGCCATTTGCAATGACAGGGATGCTCACACGGTATGAGGTCAACTAGATATAATCTGTATCAAACATTTTTCCTTGACCTGAAAGGCATCAAGCAAGCAATTAAGACAACCTTAACAAAAAAAACAACGCTGTATTATATAACAATAATATGCAATGAAAGACAATTGCACGTCAGTGAGAAGAATTATATGAGTAGCAAAAGGTAAGGCAATTTACCTGGGTTTTGTGACCCCTATCCCCTTGAACTCGGCATAGTTAGGACTAGTCAGGAATACTCTACCAGATTGAGTACCTTCATCCCTACATGTACAAATAAGTATCAAATAGCGTCCCTGAAGTGAATTTATCACAACTACCACTAAAAGGAAGTTAGCAAACTGAGCAAGCACCTGCAACCATCCCCAACCAATAAGCAATATTTCTCTTTTGAGTGCACCTATTCAAAGAAACAGCCTACAGAATATCTACAGCCCACTTTAGATCAAAATATCTAAGCACCGCCAAAGTCTTCAAAAAGCAGCACGGAGAGAGTTGACATCCATGCATGTAGACCCCTCTGGGGATCCCTCTTCCACAACATTTCCAGGTTGCTGACTGCCTCCCTTGTTAATCCTGATTTCAACATAACTTTTGCAAGCGACTTGAATGTACAATCATCAGGTTGAATAGAAGCTTCCGTCATGTCCTTGTAAGTCAAAAACACCTCCCTGTATCTTCTATCTGATGCATACAGCCCAAGGACATTATTATAACTCAACAGATCATTCAAAAGACCACGCTCTCTCATTTCTTCAGCGATTGAGACAGCCTCTTCAAATCTCCTCATTTTTCTGTATATGCATAACATCATTGAATAAGAAAACTCATTTGCATCCCCTTCTTTCTTCAAGTAATCAAAAATCTCTTTTGCTTCTTCAACCAAATACCGCTCAGTGTAGAGATCAATCATACAATTTGAACAATAAACATCAGGCCCCTCCTTCAACGATTGAAGCATTTTATACACTTGTTGTGCTTCTTTCAAGTAGCCAACTTTGGCAAAAAGCTTGATCAAGCTTTTGTAAACCACAGAATTCCCTTGTAGACCAGCACTTTCCATTGCACGAACATAACCAGTGGCTTTTCTAACATTTCCAGCGTCAGCAGAAGCATTGATGAGCACACTGTAGACAATCATATCCTGCTGCACGTCATTTCGAATCATCTCCTCATACAATATTTCCGCCTTTTCCAGCTGACCTAATTTCACAAAGCTTGCCATCACATCACAATATGAGATGCAATCACTAACTAGCCCTGCATCCTGCATCTTTCTCAGGTAGATTGTTGCTATGTCTGGCATGTTCGCACTGGCCAAAATATGTATTAAAGTGACATAGGTAAAATTGTCTGGAATTACTCCGTCAGACTCCATAGCATCGAACAACTGACAAGCCTTGTAACAGTCCTTTCCTATTCCATAAGCCTTGATCATCACATTGTACTCAAGGACAGTCAACTTATTCCTCTCTTGACAACACATGAAAACCTTTTCGGCTTCTGAAACATGCCCACACTCCCCATATGCATCAATGTTGGCAGAGTAGCACGCAGAATTCATGTTCCCTGCAAGATGAAACCTCCTGAACCATAGCCATGACTTTTCAAGCATTCCAGCTCCTATGTACATTCTAGTAAGAGATGATTGGATGATTTCATCAATCTGAAGACCCCTTCTATCCATCTCTTCCACTAGGCCTTCAGCTTCTCTAACCATCCGTTTCAATGAGTATGCATGCAAAAGGGTGCGGTAATTTACAACATTTGGCTCTAGACCAGCCTCCTTCATTTTTCTATAATAGCATGTAGCCGTGCTCATATCATCATGATTAGAATAAAGGGTGATGAGAATATTATATGTTGTATTGTCAGCTGGACACTGAAGCTCCGCCATCTTTTCCATCAGCAAAGTCACTTCATTTACCTGGCCATGGTTACCACATACGTGAAACAATGTATTAAAAGTCACAGTGGTTGGCCTAACCCCTGCTATAAGCATCAACTCAAAAGCTTTTAATGCTTCTTCAAGTCGCCCAGCTCTCCCATACATGTCAATCAACGTATTATACGTGTAGGGGTTTGAACAAACATTACATTGGACAGAACTTTCTACTTCAGCAGTTGCTGTACCATCGTCCTTGTGAGCCGAATTCGCAGATGACCATTTCTTGAAAAACTCCTCGGCCTTTTGAAATTCTCCCGCCTTCTTGTACAGTTGTAATACAATTGCCATCGTGACCTCATCAGGCTCAATCCCTTTCTGCTTCATCTTTTCAAGCCAAAGAAGCGCTTCCTCCTTCTTCCCGCCTTTGCCATAAGCATCGATCAATGTCCCGTACGTATAATTAACAGGCACAACCCCTCTATCCCTCATATCATCCCACAAAGTCTCGATGTGACTCCACCTCATTGCTTTCCCAAGAATCCTATACATAATGTTGTAATGAATCACATTCAACTCAAAACATCCCTTCCTCTTAAACCACTCGAAAATCTCCACAGCCCTCTCCCACCCCTTCTGCTCCTTCAAGATTATACTCCTAATCCTGTTACTAAGCTTCTCTTCCCATGGCCCCAACGCCCGGTCCAAATCATCTATCGCATCCACGGCTCTCAATATCCGCGGGACAATTCCGCCATAAGACCCCCATTTCGTCGAACACCTGGTGTGCACCTTCCCACCTGAACCATTCACAGCTCCACCCTTAACTTTGCCCCCAATTCCCTTCTTATTCACATTATCTCCATCGACCCTTTTCAGTTCTCTAAGTGGGTTCTTCTCCAAATGCTGTTTCTTCTTAACCACACCCTCAGGCACAACGCTTACCCTATGGTGGGTGTGTTTGTAAACTCTACCACAATTCTTCATTCCTCCTCCTACCCCATTGGAGCCATCGAGTAGTCTCTGTTTCGGCTCCACTTTTATCATTGAAGAAAGCGACACTCCTGTGGGGAAGAAGCTGGTTTCGAGCCGGAGCTTCAGAGACATGGCTTTCTTCTTCTTCTTCGGAAATGGGTGTGAAATTTAGTGAAGGTTTTTGGGTTTAAGAAAAATTGGAACATGGGGGGTTCGAGGGCATCACTAAAACAGAATCAATTGCAGTGGAGTTGGTGAAGAAATGGAGTGAGAATGGTGGAAGAAGAAGACGGAACAGGTTCGTTCACAGTTGTGAGAAACTGGCAATAACAAGATTGGATTGACTGCTATACAACCATCTATCAGAAGACAAATTTGAAGTCCGAGGATAAATTTGAAATGGGCCTTTAATGGGCTCTGGAAATCAAATTCGGCCCAGTTGGCATGGCCCAGAGTCATCTCCTTAGTTTTTTCATCTATGAAATAATTATTTTGGTGACCCAAGGTGGACACCCAACGGTTCGATCGCCAGCGAGGTGGGTGGGTGCGTGGTACGAAAGAGCTTTTTGCTGTCATTTTTCAGCAAAGAGGATCACACCGTGGAGGAGGATTCGAAGAACTCAAGGTCCAGGACCGTGAGCTGGAGGAGGTACAAAGGAGTAGGAGAAAAATAGAGAAAAAATGTCTCAATAACATATTTCTAAAGATTTAATGAAAAATAGAGGCACTTTGATTTTTATAAGTTTTTGCTCACACAAGTCTCAAACTAATAGTTAAAGTATCAAAAAAAGAGAAGGAAAAAAAACTAAAGTATCAAAGTGTAAATCATCTATAGTTAAATATAGTAAATTGTCATTTTCTTTGATTTAAATGCAAGAAACACCATTAGTAGAGATATCCATAGTTACCACTATCACATTGAGTACTCCAATATGATAGTAAGAGCAATCATGACACAATACTTTGGCCCTAGTAGCAACTACAATCGTACATACGGTAATGTTGTAAAAAATGTTAAGATAGTCGAACGCAAAGAGCCTTTTGGGACTAATCAGGAATTAGTCAGAGATTAATCAAAAATAAATCGAATTGAATGATTAATCGAAAATTATAAATAAGTGATTAAAGACTAATCAAGAGATTAATGAGACAAATCAAATTTTCTTACAACATCACACACGATGACTAAGTCTTAGTGGCCATTATTACATACAATGCTACGAGGCTTAGTGGCCAATATTATAAAAACACTACCCCCTAAATAGTCAGAGATGACTTTCTAACAAATTAATTGAAAAGTAAATTAAATTAAAAGATTAATTAAGAATTGTAATTGAAAATTAATGGAACAAGTCAGGGAATGTTTACAACATTGAATAGTAACAAATCCGCTAAGAGGCCCCGGGAAAAAGGCATACTTCGGATTAGAAATGACATATCTAGCCAGATTGTGTGGATACGCATGCCAACAGAATTTTTTTTATCAGCAACAGAATTTTTTTTGTAAAGAAAACAAGTCAAGATCCTGGAAAATAATTCACCCCGTCCTGAATCAAAATGTAAAGTCACCCAAATCTACCAATTTGTTTTGGTAGATCAATAAGAAAAGAAATGCAAAATTTGAAATTGTTGGTACAAAATGGCTTCAGCACCAAAAACTGACTACAATCTGACTTCTATGTCACTCTTCAACAAGTGCTCTTTCACAGCTTGAACCGGCACCTGCAAACCAAGCAGAACCAATGAGCCAAGCTTTCTTTGTTCAAGTAGAAACGCAACAGAGACATAAAACATGTATAAGATTAAGATAGCGTAACATTAAAAATATTATTCTTGAAAGCCGACTTCTACATTGTTGAGCAACCAACTGAGCTAATGGAGAACAGTTTGCAGTATTCTTTGTTTATTTCCTTTCTTGGAGTCTTCACCATGATGACCGCACAATTTAAAACAAAAAAGGTATTTTCCAGCTCAATATATGGCCAATTTTCCGTTTTAATCTACCTAGTAAATTTGCTAGCTGCCAGAAACGATGATCTAAGAGATTCGATATTTTAGTAACGGTACGTACCTCCTTCCGGTGAAAAATACCAGCAGCAAGGGCGGCAGATGCATTTGTTTTTGAAAAAACTTCAGAGAAGTGTTCAACAGTGCCTGCACCACTACTTGCGATGACAGGGATGCTCACAGCATCTGATATCAACTTTACTAAATCTATATCAAATCCTTTCCCTTGACCTGAAACCCAACAACAAGTGAGTTAAACACACAGACTAGTTTTTCTTAACCAGGAGAAAGGAACCATACATTTTCTGCTTCTAGTGGGTCGCGTACTATTTTAAAACTAATAAAAGCTTAAGCTAATAGTTGAAGTCCCACTGGGACTTGAACTATCACCTCAAGTTTTTGGTTGTCGGTTTTATATATACTACGCACATTCAATTTGAAAGAATAAATGGTATCTTACTTTGAACAATTGATTCGTTCCTAAGAGAGATATTTCACATACTAATTGGTTGCACAAAAAGATGCCATGACTGCAACTTATTATGGGAAAATAAGTAATTTTACCATCACAGTCGATACAATTCAACAGAATTTCTCCAGCACCCAGCTCTTCTACTGCTTTTGCAAGCTCATATGCCCCAATTGGTCGACCCTCTCGCCCGCCATTAACCTTTACAGGAAGCAACATTCACTTACGTATATACAGATGAGAGCTGTTTGAACACTAGGTTAACTAGATGCTTCTCATATTATCAATGATAAGAACAGGCAAACATCTTTAGTACTATGACCCAACAAAACTATGAAGGAAATGAGTACTCTTTAGGTCAGCAACTAAGGACATTCACCTTAAAGCACATCTACAAATTAAGGACATAAACTATAGTATTGAAGAGATGTTTGAAAAAATTCACCAAACTCATTTCTCCTTGTAAAATTACTTAATTTACCATATCACCAAATTCATATGTGGCCTTTCTAGATCACACTTCAGGATTTGTCTCCGGTTATTTGTGAGTTCAGACCTTGCTAGCATTACATTGCAAACTGAAGACGAATCACATAATCTTCCTAAGTTGAAATCTTTTAAGTTTTTAAATCATGCAAAGGTACTCTTTCATCTCCCTGCGAGGATTTCACTGATTTATAGATGCTGGATTTTCCAGCTCCCATTTTTTGTTTACTTCAAATCATTTGAAATTAATCTGAAAGGATTAGTCAATTGGACTCCACAACCCTTTTGATTTATGTGATTGCCAGCTAATCAACAGAATATAGTTCAGATAGAGCATATATTAAGTGAAAAAATGTATGCATGATATAGTGCCTTACAGTGCATTGATACCAGGCATATTCTTCTCCATTTGGACCTGAAACACCAATGTTCCAAAAGAGTTTCATTGTATTTTATTAGCCAGCAGGATTGTTAGATGTATTGAAATAAACAACCACATTATTTTCACAATCATGTACGAACTCATCCTCAATAACATGAAAATGTTTAGGGGCAGACGACAGAAAAAGGAAAGTTGCACTGAAATTATGCTTTAACAAGTATATACCAACAAATGTTAGGCCAATAAAGGTTTTAAAAATAGTAAGATGCCGTAGATGAATTAATAACTAAGGGTTTAGCATGATTTATAAAGCTATGTCTGGTTGGTTACTCGAGTGGAAAGAGGTATAATCAATGATTAGTAAGAGGTAATAGCTTTTTTTCTTTTTTTTTGTTAATTTGTCTTCAAATCTTGAAATACTGTATCCATACCAGATTAGAGTTGAGGTATCTAAAGCACTTAATGATGATGCTCGAATCGTAAATAGGGCTTTCTCATGTTAACTTCACAAAATATGCAACACATTGGCAAATTCATCAAATTATAAGAGATTGGTGAAAAGAAGCAGGTTTACCTGGGTTTGTTACCCTGGTTGCCTTGAACTCCACATCATTGGGATTGTTTAGGTATACTCTGCGAGGGTCAATACTCACAACCACTGCCTGTCGAATAAGTATTATAGCAAATCACTTTAGTAGACTCACAACAAATATCAGTAGAAGCAAGAAAGCAATCACATGTATGCCCTCGTATCTTGATTAAATAAATGTCAGCAAATCCACATTTTCATCACCATTAGTTGATGTAAAATTAGTTATTTTCAGCATGTTTTGCCAACTATGGCATCAGATACCTAATTTCTAGCATCATCACAGTCAAACCAAGGTCACTAGAATCAGTATTGTACTTTACTCAATTAACCTAATGATTTCTCTTATATTAGTTTTTTAAGATTTATTACACTTCAAGTAAGAGTGCAACAAACAGATGTATGCTAATGATTCTCAGGCTATACCTTGATCAATGTGATGAAAATCTGCTACAAAACCTAAAAATGGGTGCAGAAAGCAATGTCCTTATTCAGACAGGGAATTACCTGATTCCCATACACTCTAGATATCTGTTCTAAGCCGCTGTTCCCCGTCTTTACCTACAAAATGCAATCCAAGAGATGTAAGGAAGGATACACATGAAAGGGCACGCAAGAAGAAAGACGCGGAAAAACACAAGCATACAAATACTGAAAAGAGCTAAATTGTGTAAGGTATTCCATACCCCTGTCCTTATATATTCTTCCGCAGCATAAACTGCATCACTTCCGATAGAAATCTTATCAGCCCCAGATCTGAAATATTCCGAGGCAACTTCTAAACTGGAATAATGCCTGAAAGAAGTGAGGGGAGTAAGTATCAAAGATTGGTGCACTCACTTGTCTGGATAACATATTCACATGTACAAGAAACCACTTGAGCAAAATTGGAATATCACAATATACAGACAAGCATAAGCGGTTGCCAATCAGAACACATGGGAATGTACCTTCCATTTGCATCAGTAAAATCTCTAATTCCACCTCCAACTGTCAATGGTACAAAAACATTCTCTGAAGTGTATCTTAAAACCTATAAAATAATTAGAGAGAAATAGCAAACCATGTTAGATGTTAAAAATAGTTACTTATTTAGTCACGCCTATGCAATAGCTAATAACAAACCTGCAGCATTGGTAAATCCCCCAGAGGAAAGTCGCGGAAACCGGTGATATTCAAAAAACTAACCTGCAAGTGAATATAGAGGCTTCAAGAAGAATAGCTTTGGCATCACTTCAAACATTTCGAAAAATAACTGAACATTACCTCATCAGCCCCATCTCTGTAATACTGTCCAGCAAGCTCCACTGGCTTACCAAGGTTTCTCACCTACAATAATTATTAGTGTATCATTACCAAAGATGTGTGCACCAGAAAAAAAATAGATCGAGAATAAACAGCTTGGAACTTCCATGGACATGATTCGGTAAAATACAGACTATATAAGCCAATCAATTCAATCCATAATATGATGGCATGATAACTTGCGAATTGAAGATCTCACATTGTTCAAGAAGGGACACATGTAGTCATTATACTGAACCAAAATAACAGAAGATATGGGAGAGTGAGAAGAAGTCGACAAATGGAATGAGCATATCACAAAATCATTTGAGGGGGAGGGCAACTCTGAGGATGATTTTATTACTTTCTCGTTCTTCTTTTCCTTTAAAAAATATTAATAACGATGATGTAATGTAATGATAAGAATTTTTTTTTTAGTTTCCACAATTCATTCATGCCAATTGTCTAAATTTGAACTTGTGACAGTCTTTGCCCACTAAGTAGATGCTAAAAATACATTGTCGATCATACAAAACTGGTGTGTTCAAGACGTGCTATTGTCATACCTCGTTCTCCTCTGTTTGCTCTCTCACATCATACTGATCCCCTTTGGTAACAACAAGATCTCCTTGGTCATTTGCTCTCACATCAAGACAAGCAATTACCTGAGAAATGCATTAGCTACTTAAATAAAATAGGGTGAAAATCATTGGCAAAAAGGCATGATATAATTAGTGTAGTTAAAATTGGTACATGTTAAAATCCAACCTAAGTACCTAACTGGGAAAAACATTAAATGTAGGTTTAACAATCATACCCTTTTGGCAAGTTTCGAAGCTCTCCCTTCAGCAGGCTTCTGCCTTACATAAAGTTTCCATGGTGTTACATTTCAATGTAGAAATATCAAAAGCATAAAAAATCGTTAACTGATCACGAACGCTACCTTTGTTATGGATGAATTTGGGTCCAAGAACCTCCTCAACACGGAAAGACCAACATCTGCAGCATATATTACAAGACAAGATTTATGCCAAATAATCAGACCTACCTTGTAAAACAATGTTTAAAAATATATATTTTCAGATAAAGAAAATTAGATCAATAAAACACGTAAATAATTTGTACATAGCACAAAACCACTACGCACTACATCTAATTAAACAAGGAAAAATAAAGCACGCAATGACTGAAACTTATTTCAGAGATTTTTCATTTAATTATCTATTACTGCCTTGTTGTCGTTGATGAATAATGTAAAAGGATCAAATAAAGTGGAAATAACTAACCTCCACTTTTCTCTGGGTGGAATTGAACTGCATGCACATTCCCCCTTCTAATTGATGCTATAAAATTGTCCCCATAGTTACAAGTGGATGAAATCCACTCTTTATTTTCATTGGACTTCAAAGAAGAATATACATCAGAATAACATATGATTTAAGAAAGTGTGGCATAAGCAAGAAGAATTATTTTCAAGGATAAATAGAAGGGGAGATTGGACAAACATACCGGCAATGCTCGGTAAGAGTGGACAAAATAGACATGGCAATTTCCAACATCATCCAAAATATCCGAGTCTTCGTTGATTTGTAAAGCATCCCAACCAATATGGGGTACTCTAATACCTAGAGACGGGTCAAAACGCCTAACAGATCCTGGTATCAAGCCGAGACCATCAACTGCAACACAGGTAGGATTGTTAGATCAAATAAAAGAGAGGCAACATTTTATAAAATTTTATTGCTGATCAAAAAAAAAGAGAGAGGCAACATTATTTAAATCTATTAAGTCCAGGGTAGATGCATTTAATGGAAATTATCAAATAATAACCCCATACATTCCTACTCTGTTTCCATATCAAGTCAGGCAGATCAGTATTTTCTCTGTTATACTAACTCTTTCTACTCTTTGACCTTTGGAAGCTCCATCTCCAGTATTTTTTCTAATAATGATTACATTTTATGATGAAAACCACTTGTATGCTTTAGAGTTATCATAGAAGAGTTTTATAATTCCTCAAATATAATGCTTATACTCCATTAAGGATTATATCAGAAGAACATTTCTCCTCATTCTCAAAAGGGAAATGAAAGAAGTAGACTAGATTGTCATTATGGGGACAAAAATAATTTAACATAGCAGAGTATCATATCAATGATATCATCACTTAATACTTCACAAGAACAATTATCCATGTTCTGATAAAGTTACAGATTAAACAATAGACATGTGTCCAGACGGCCAGGAAAGTTATTCAACAGAACAGACACACAGGAACAGAGATACAAATCTATACACACGGTCACTAAGCGATGAAAAAATAGCATTGAACACATACAAGAATACATATATATGTATATGCATAGGCACAGACACAGACACACAAATAGATGTCTTTGCTACGCATGCGCGCGCAAACACACACACACACACATAGAGAGAGATAGAGAGAGAGAGAAGTGCATGAATTTCCAACCTGGCCCATGCTCATCACTATATTCAAAAAGTACTTGAAGTCCAAGACAAATGCCTAAAAACGGGCGATCATTCTCAATGTAAGTACATAGAGCCTCACCCATCCTGCAAAATAATATATCAGTCATATACCCTTGATTGTGGCTATTAGCATCATATTGCAAAACACAGAGTCTTGCTACCACGTTTCAAACTCTAAACTACCACATTAAAAGTCATCTTTCATATCCACCAGATTCTAGAATCTATTTTTAGCATAATTAATTGAATAATGAATCATAAATTATAATGAATGACTTAATAAAGAAGTAAAGACATATTCAATATCCACCAGATAGACAGTATAACTTGTGCTTTTGAGGAATAGAAGTTACACTTCTGTACCTAGTCCACCAATAATATACTACAGAAACAACCTACATTGACCAATCTACTATACTTCAAGGACATTACCCATTCTTGTTCAGAACATCCATGGCTGTAGCAAACGCTCCAACACCAGGAAATATAAGGCGATTTGCACTTAGAATGTCCTCCGGAGTTTGTACCTACATCATGAGGAAGAGGAGGGGTGAGGGAACCATTTCTAGATATTAATTTGTATAAGGAAATATGATGAGTAGAAACTTTATTCAAGAGTCTAAAGAGCACACAACAAAAATAATTGAGAAGTTACTTAAGATACCACTCAAACAATCTTATAATCATCAATTTCATTTTGTTATTGGAAAATGGAATCTTCCCACTTAAAAGTTGATTCAATTTCTTCTCCCTTTCTTCTCAGACTAAAGAAGGGATCATATATTAAGAGTTAAGCTTAACGCCCACGTAACCATTTCAAAACATCAACCTCCAGAAGATATTAACCTTGTGAAGTAAATACAAACAAATAAGCAACTGAGAGCCACATCATAACCATTCAGATCACCAGTAAACCTAGGAGGTTAGGGTGATAATGCTATGTCAGATCCCAACCATCCCTCTCATCCATACCCAAACCGAAGAGGGTTGTAATACACGGCACAACATGGCCTAATCCTATGCGAAAAACCCACCTCTCATCCGCAATCCAGCAGAGAAATAACCAACTAAAGTCCTACTCACTGCAAATTCCCTTCAACATTCAAGGCTCACATGAACTGCTTTAAAACTACAGAACCAACGAACCAGCTTCCACACTCATCAGACCCCACACGCAATCCCTCTCAAACAGTGCGCTTCAGCAACCACATGCACAACAGGAATTACACAGTATCCTCCCTCCACTTTCAGAAACCATAAAATCCAAATCCAAGCTTGTTTTGTAAATTGGACAGTTCCCATTGACCTTAAACAAATAAAATCAAAGAAATGCACATTTTCCATCCACACAAAGCAAATTCCACAAACACCCATTTCCAAAAAACAAATAAAAACCTATACTTCAAGGCAAAATTAAAAGAAAATTACATCTTTGATGTCGAACCCCAGATGTCGAATCGCATTCCTGAGGCTACGAACATTGCCGGCTCCATAATCAAGCAGAGTCACAACTACAAACCAAAATCCCCAGAATAAAACTTCAAAAAACGAAAATGATGAACAGAAAAAAGAGGGGAAAGAGAAGGTACCAGAGTTTCCGGCGGAAGAAGCGCGGACGGAGAAATTGGGGTTTGATTTGAGCTTGACAATATTGTTTCGGCGGAGATTGGAGTGACGAAGGAAGAGGGAAGAGGAAGCAGAAGAAGCAAATGGCGGCGCCTCCATTGCAGCTCTCACTCGCACAGTTGCTCTACCAGAAACAATAGACTTCAAGTTCAGAGCCTGCTTTGACGACAGGTGAATCCTTAAAACGATGTCGTATCATCTTAATTGCAGAATTTATCTATGATTTTCTAATACAGAAAAATATTAAATTTTCTAATTAATAATCGATCAATATTTTTAATTATAATAATTCTGTAAGTACTTCATGTTTTTTTTGTTTTTTTGAATGTTTTTTTTATTTTAGTAATGTGATTATGATTTTCAAAAAAACCCTTTATTGTATATATATAATAATATGTTAATAGTGTATGCACTAAATTGGCTTCAACTTCCCTAACTTTTGATGATCTCTTAATAAGTAATGTAGGTTAATAATGGGATTAGTAGTGT
>JAYMTQ010001598.1:0-13076 GCA_036897385.1 Geranium incanum | reverse complement strand
GGAACATTTGCTTTTTGGTATGCATTAACTTTGTTCTCCATTGGCCATAAGCATGTTTGAATAGGAATAGAGAGCAAATGACACATTGATCAAGTAATGTTTTGCTGGACCTGTTAGCCAGAAGCTCTATAAATTTGAGGATTTTTAGCAGATATTTGTTGATATCATGAGAAATATATATTCAGTTTATACTTGTCTTATAAAGTAACCATTAGTTATATCAGAAATGTTGAAACATACCTGATAAGTTGAGTTCTAACTGATTAGTCCAAAAACTCCACGAAGCCTATTAATATGTGAAATTCACCTTTTCCTTCTCTGATTCATATTCTCATGGCATCATAAGTAGTTTGCCTTCCAATTAATAAGTTTTTCATTTACATTACTTCTTGGTTTGTGCCTCATTGCATTCGTGTATAGGTACTACATGGGAACACACATTTTTCCTGATGTCTTGTTCAGTGATATTGCCGGAGAAGACGGAGATCCTTTGCTTTTAAGCTTGAAACTTGCTGTTAATGTCTTGGTGAGTAAACTTATGTGCAACTGACATATGATGTTACTTGAAAATTAAAATTCCAGGCTGCATAATACAAGAGAAGGTTCCTTTATAGAGGGAATAATAGGAAAGCTAATCCTAATACTCAACCCCTAATATTACTTTACTCTTATAACGATAGGAAATATACCATAATACTAATAAGATATGCATCTTTCAAGTCGTCATACAGGTTACAAAATAGTCTTAATTTGGACTGAGCACTCCTGGATATACTATTACTACTTGAAAATTTGATGTCATTAACTAGTGGGTTATTTGCTATGCTATTCATTTGGATCTGTATGCTCGCTATTGTTCTCCCTTGACGGGGATTAGAAGTTAGGAATCTTATTGAAGTTCTAACAATTTTTATAAATTTGTTCCTTAAATTGCTTGTGCAGGTAGTTTCTTGCCCATGTGCATTGGGCCTTGCCACACCTACAGCAATCCTAGTTGGCACCTCTCTTGGTACATTTTCTAACTTATTTAATCATAAGTTTTTGGTCTCATATCTCAAGTTGTCTTTTCTAATGACAATTTAACACGGTGGCTTTCTGTTCTTCAAGTAACGTGGATAAATTTGGTATCATATCTCAAGTTGTCTTTTCTATTTACATGGCGCCTCAATTGCTCATCATTGCATAAAAAATGAGCAGGAGCTAGGCAAGGACTTCTTATAAGAGGAGGAGATGTATTAGAACGCTTGGCAACCATAAATTATGTCGCCATGGACAAGGTAATTTTCAACACAGTACTACTTGTGAGATGCAAGATTGATTGAGGGAAAATTGCAAAAAGGTGCCCTATTATATGACACTTTTACAGAAGAAACCCTATTATACAACACCCTTTTGCCATTAAGAAACAACACAGCACCTTTTTGCAAAATGTCATATAATAGGGCACATTTTTGCAATGTTCTCATTGATTAATGCTGTTTATTTACTATGGGTAGTTCAAGAACTCCAGTCTTATACAACCCCTCTTAGTGATCAGACAGGAACCCTCACAGAAGGAAAACCCACTGTTTCAGCCTTGGCTTCTCTTATTTATGAAGAATCGGAGATACTTAATATCGCTGCAGCAGTAGAGAAAACAGCATCACATCCAATTGCAAAAGCCATAGTAAATAAGGCTGAATTGTTGAACTTAACTATTCCAGTCACTAGAGGGCAGCTAACAGAACCAGGTTTCGGAACCCTGGCCGAAGTAGACGGGCGTTTGGTTGCAGTTGGCAGTTTAGACTGGGTTCGTGTGCGTTTCCAAAATAGGACGGACCCATCTGATATCAGAAATCTGGAGCAAGCTGTTATGCATCAGTCATCTAAAGGGATGTCATTATCGAACTACTCAAAAACAATTGTCTATGTTGGGCGTGAAGGTGAAGGCATCATTGGTGCTATCGCACTATCTGATAGTTTGCGATGTGATGCTGAATCTACTGTTGCTAGGTATGTACTTTGCTCCTCTCTTCAGTACAGTGATAAATACTTAATATCCTCATGACACATGCATGACCCAAGGAAGTGTCCATAATTTCTGTTACCTAGATTAGGGGTCTAATTCTAAGATTTTATTCAACATATGCTTATATCATTTAAATTTTGCATTTTGAACCAAAGTCAGTCATAGAAAGCACCACAATAATCCAGATCAAGACAAAACCTCTTCTGTTTGTTCCAAAATAAATAATTATAATTATGTACTTGGGCTGGAGTGAGCTAGTCTATAATCATCTGACTGAAGTTATGAGCCATGGGAAATAAACCAGAACCTGATTAGATTGAATTCTGCCGGAACATGCGTGCTATTTACTGCATGATGATTGATATATATGGCCTGGAAATCTTCTCATGTGAATTCTTAACGTGTAGCTGATTTTGTTTATTTTGTCGTAAGGCTCCAGCAAAAGGGTATCAAAACAGTTATCTTATCAGGGGACAGAGAAGAAGGAGTTGCAAGTATCGCGAAGGCAGTCGGTATAGGAAATGAGCATGTCAATGCATCCTTGACACCACAACAGAAATCTAATGCCATTTCAACACTTAAAGCTTCAGGGCATCGTGTTGCAATGGTAAGCATCTTCAAATATTATTCCTCTTGAAAAAATAATGAACTGAGACAGGCCAAAAATACTAAAGCTTTATTGACCTGGTGGTGAATCTGAATCTCACAACTTACCAAAATCTTATATCTATATTGAATTGAGTTCCTCTTCTCCCGACATATTGCATCCGATGGTGATAATATTGAACTGACACTTCTATGTTTCTTAAGGTGGGTGATGGGATAAACGATGCACCATCGTTGGCTCTTGCCGATGTTGGGATTGCTCTCCGGCCTGAAGCACAAGAAAATGCTGCATCAAATGCAGCGTCGGTCATACTTCTTGGAAACAAACTTTCACAAGTATGTTTTCGTTCGACATACTCATTTACTATATGAATAGAAAGTAGGAGGTAGCTATTTGAAACCTCTATCTTCCATGTTAAACTAAGGATATATACTACAATTGAAAACTAAAGGTGTTGACAAGCTTGGATTTGAGGTTTCTGTTTTTTCTTACTCTACAAAGCAAATTACGTTTTGGGCATTTTCCTAACTATATTCCTGTTTGCTGGTAGGTTGTAGATGCCCTAGATCTTGCACAGGCAACAATGGCAAAAGTGTACCAAAATTTGCTGTGGGCAGTAGCGTATAATGTAGTCGCTATCCCTATTGCTGCCGGTGTACTACTCCCTCAATATGACTTTGCCATGACACCTTCGATTTCAGGTGAGTAACTGTATGCAGAACATTTCCTTGGAGAAAATTGGCAGCCCAGTTCCCTACTAATATGAACAAATATTTCAATCTCCGCTCGTGTTTGGCTTAACAGGTGTTCTGATGGCTTTGAGCTCTATATTTGTCGTCTCCAACTCCTTGCTCCTGCAACTCCACAAGTCCATCGAAGCCAAAGAAAACTAATTTTTCACACACGACGAATAATGCTAGTAAGTTTTGAGTTAAAAATCCGGAAGAGTGATGATTGTTGAAAGTGTTAAATAAATGCCTTGAAGATAATATAATTTTTCCTCTGCTGATTGCGTTTCTTTGCTCACCTTAACTGTCATGGAGGATATGTATAAAAATACGCATGATCGACAGAGTAGAAGAGTAAGAGTTTATCATGAACTCAATGGAGAAGCATGAGTATGCAAATCTCAGGACTCCTCAATTGGTGAACTTCCCGACCTTTCAGCACGTCAGACGCCAAATCGTTTCTCGAGTTAGGACAGGTAATAACTCATGATAGCAGCAACTGAAACAAGGAATTAGGAGAATCAGCTAAATTGAAATTTTGCATAGAGGTTTGGTATCAACTGTTGTTTGTATGTGGAAAAAGAAGAAGAGTAGTTGTTGCTGATACAGGTTTAAGAAGTACAGAAAATGAAATTGTTGTGTGTATTTACTTGTTCCATGTGAAAGTTTATGCAAAAAAAAACTGAGAAACTTGCTTTGTGGGTTGTGTGTAGTCTAGCTGAGTTGTGCATTGTCTCTCTGACCCAGCAGTTAAAAAAAACCTGCTTGGATATTGATGTTCATGACTTCATTATTCAACTCTAGCAGCTTGTTGCTTTGAACCCGACCGAGACCCAGTCTCTCTGATCCAACACGATAGAAGACGTGATCACTGAAGTGCCTTATCATCATTTTGTATAGAGAAAATAGTTTGAACCCGATATAATTTCGGTATCTCTAGTCCAACAGAGTGGCGGCGGAGATCACTAAATCCGCCTCGAACCCGTTAACATATGTCGGGATTAGTGCTCTAAAAATTTCTGACTTGTCCGGTTAGTCTCTGATTAATCTTTCGATTTGATTTATTTTTTGTTTATTTTCACGCAATTCTCTCTCGGATTTTCAATCTATTAGATATAATCCCGAGGTGTTCGAGAGGTGGTTGAAGCCTCGACATTGCATCTTACAATTGACACTTAACCAAACCTTAAATCTCACAAAAAAAATCATTTTCTTTTCTTTTATTATTATTCTCAATAAGAAAATAAAGTTAAATAACTAAATCAAAACTAGACCGCAAAAAATAATTATATAAAAAAATTAAATTGGAGGGAACAATTTTGCCGGGAAAAGAAACGATCAACCACCAAATCGATTAAATCGAATCAAAATTTCAAAAATGCAACAAATAAGAATTTTAAAAATGCAACAAATAAGATCATAAGTCAATTTTGTGTACACATCACAGAGACTAAACAAACCCACCAAACACCCCCAAATTGTCATCGTTTTGGTCCCACTTCATCAGTTTCAGGAATCTACCCACAATTCTGCAACAATCAACCAACAATTCGATCACGATCATGATCATCTTCACCGGAATCGAGTTTTTTCGGGAATTGAGGGTCAAAACCCCTGATTGAAACCCACAAACAGGTAAATTTCCCAGAAATTCGATCAGATCGGTAATTTTCAGTGCAGATCTGAACTCCGATACACATAGTACTCGTATATGTGAATTTTGATCAAAACCCAGTGTTACTGTAACGTTTTGATGTAGAAATCTGCAAAATCCAATATTTGCAGGCAAGGTGCTCGATGAAATGCGTGAGTGGTTGTGGGTTCACTTTCTTTGATCAAAAAACAATGTTATAGTATCATGTTGTTGAATCAATCAGCAATCCCATGTTTTGGACGGGACATTCCATGCAACTGTGGTTTCGTATGAAGGATATTATATATTGTAGGCAAGGTGTTCCATGAAATGCCTGAATGATTTGTGGCTTATCTTTATTTGCGTGACCTTTTCCCTTTTGACCTTTAGGAACAAGACAGGTTGTGCAAAATATACCCAATTGTTTAAAAACTCCAAACCATCATTTACGTGATGGTTTCAATTGGGGAAGATGTTAGCAGAACTTGCTGGCAAATAAGCCGCCCTGTGGGCGGGGGCAGCCCATGCACACACTTTACTTGAATGAAATAAACTATAGGTATTTAAAAATCTGCACTGTACATATTTAATGATATTTGTTTGTTTTATTGCTACCAAACCAGTTTGATAACTTTGATATTAAGTTTTAGTGCCAGCCAGAGAAGAGTCAAGTCGTTCTAGAAGGGTTTGGAGTGGAAAAAACAAGTTATCTAGCCGGTTGGTGATAGTTTATAGGAATTAATATTACGGGTTTGGTGAAAACAAACCTTAATTTCCTCATGCATAACAGTTTTAACATGTTGATCATTATTGATATCAGATAAGTCATATGCTTGTGTTTGAAAACAGAACTGAATATGAATTGTTTTCTCTTTCTCTGATACGTGTTAGCATATAAGGAACGACCTTAAATTCATCGTATGCTCTAACCTTTTTACCTTAAGCTGCAAGAGTCAAGGTTCTAGAGAGGTAGCAATTGTCATCTGATGGCTGACTAGTATTATTGTAGTGACCCACCAGATAAAAAAATATAGATGTATGGGAATCAATGGTCATGCTTGACATTAGAAACAATATATAAGTATATATGGCACGTATTTGATGGCAAAGGCGTGAA
Source organism: Geranium incanum (assembly GCA_036897385.1). Classification (NCBI taxonomy): domain Eukaryota; kingdom Viridiplantae; phylum Streptophyta; class Magnoliopsida; order Geraniales; family Geraniaceae; genus Geranium; species Geranium incanum. The sequence continues at coordinate 6,983 of JAYMTQ010001598.1, read as the reverse complement.
AAATGTATGCAACATGGTAGAAAAATAATATGTGCCATAACTTCAGAAGTCATTGAAACTTTATAAGTATTGGTTTCTGAGAGTAGTAGGTAACGAACTCGCAAGAAGTCTTAGCTTTGTGAAACATGCCTCCCATAAGCAGACTTCATTAGTTCATCTTATATAATCATAGCGAGTTTGTTGGAGAATTTAGTGTTATCGCATAGATGGGTCGCAAGAAGCTGACATGGAAGAATATTATGTCGAGTTGTCGCCAGGTAGAGAGCCCCCACATCCCAGAACCGAAGAACCAGGCCTGCTCGCAGCAAGGCTCTTTCAGGAGGATATCGATTTCAGATGTTAGTGACTCGCCAATCCCCATTGACGAGCTTTCCAAGTCCATGGGAGGCTCCAAGCTGTATGTATTTACATATGCTGAGTTGAGAGTCATGACACACAAGTTCTCCTGGAATAATCTGCTTGGCGAGGGTGGGTTCGGACCGGTGTATAAAGGATTTGCTGACAACAAGCTCAGGCCTGGTCTTGAGGCTCAGCCTGTGGCTGTGAAGTCTCTGAACTTGGATGGCTCTCAAGGTCATAGGGAGTGGCTGGTTAGTTTTCTATTCACATCTTATACATATGTATTGAGTGGATTTTCTCTGTGATTGGTAGAAATAATATTGATATACTTAATTGACTTGTTTTTACCGACAGGGTAGATCCTCTTGTACAAGGAATGAATATAATCTAAATAAGAAAATCTAGTTACAATAGGAAATATAACTAATAAATAACATATTCATACTCAATTTGGACCTGGAACCAGAAAATCGAGAACCATGGTTTTGGCTCTAATTTTGAGAGAACCATTGCTTGCGGTTCGTTTCCGGTTCTTGCAAACTATAAGCCGCGGTTAGCTGGCTAAATAGCAAACTAGTTCCACTCACACATAACATTACATTTAAACCATAACATCTTGTTGATTTACAAACTTAACATTTCGACTGCATTGTAATATTTAAACCATAACATTCATTTTTTGTTACTATTTTTTATGATTGCAAATTTTAAGTTTTGTCCCACAAATCCTGTCCAAATTGAGGCCTTAAATGCAACCAGTTAGAACTGCACAACCGAACCGTCCAAAACCAGACCGGACCCGTTCATACAGTTATGGTGTTACCATGGACACCCACTATATATTTAACCAGAACAAGAAACATCTTATTTATTCTAACACAATAATATTCTTGCAGGCAGAGATCGTCATCCTTGGACAACTGGTGCATCCACATATCGTCAAGCTGATCGGATACTGCTGCCAAGACGAGCACAGGCTTCTGATCTACGAATACATGCCAAGGGGCAGCTTGGAAAATCAACTATTCAGAAGTAAGACTTCTCTTAGTTCTTTGTCAATTATGGCCATTAAACCCATATCTATCATCAATAATGGGTATTGGACAAGAATGTTGAACCAATCACATTTGTATTATATTTTTCTGTCAAAAAAGTCAAAGAAATGCTAAATTATACAGTGTGCAGGGTATTCTGCTGCTCTGCCATGGTCAACTAGGATGAAAATTGCTTTAGGAGCAGCCAAAGGACTGGCCTTTCTCCATGAAGGAGACAACCCTGTAATATACAGGGATTTTAAGGCCTCCAACATATTATTGGACTCTGTAAGTTCGTTTATCTCCTAAGCAGAGACAATTAGTACCAGGGTAAATTGCAAAAGGTGGATATGGACTTACAATTTTTTTTATAAAATGTATATTTGTTTAAAGATGACGAAAATGGTCTTGAAATTAATTTTTTTAGATGAAAATTAAAAAATATTTTTTCCAACTCGAGTTCGTGGGTTTTTTTTCCTTTTGCACGTCGTTAATGTCCTTTCTTGAGACTTCAAATCTAGACGAGTTCAGAGTAAAGAAAAAATCAGCGAGGTCGAGTTGGAAAACATTATTCTTTTTGTTTTGGTTAAATAGCAAAAAGTTGTTGCAAATTGTGTAAAGAAATGAAGAAAATGCCCTTTTTGAAAAATTAAAATAAAGAAAATAATGTTTTTCAACTCGAGCTCGCCGTTTTTTCTCTTTACTCCGAACTCGTCTAGAAGTTTCAAATAAGGACACCAATGGTGTGCGGGGGAATAAAAAACCGGCGCTCGAGTTGAAAAATTGTATTTTTTAACTTTAATTTTTTTTAAAAAATATTTCAAGCGCATTTTCGTTTTTTGGACAAATATCCACAATTTGCAAAAAAAAATGGTAAGTTCACATTCACCCTTTGAAAATGAAAGTTCACAACCACTTCTTACAAACTTAGAAAAGTCCATGACATCATTTTTGCAAATTTCCCTTTTATTTTTATTGTTTAAAAAAATAATTTCAAGGGCATTTTAGTTGTTTTTGGACAAACATACAAATTTTGCAAATATTAATAAGCTTACACTTTTTGTAAAAATAAAAGTACACCAAATTTTTTTTTTTTTTTGCAATTTAGCCTAGTACAATATTATTCTGGTGAGATGTATCTGTCATTACAAAAATTGTTAATAATTTTTCTATACTGTCCTTCTCAGGATTACACAGCCAAGCTCTCTGATTTTGGCCTGGCCAAGGATGGTCTAGAAGGTGATGACACAAACGTAGCGGTGTGTATCATGGGAACAAAAGGATACGTAGCCCCTGAGTATGTCACGACAGGTAACATCAACTAATTTTGACCCAAAATGTTTGCGTGAGTTGAAAAAACATTGTTCATTCTGTCCAAGCAACTCTGTGTTTTTCAGACATGTGTTGTATAAAATATTGTTGTGTCTGTTTCCAAGTCCCCAACCTTTGAAGGCATAGAAACCAGCCAGCACCTCACTTTTGTTGTCATTGTTTAGATTGATGTGTTGAGCAACTGTGTTAACATCATGTTGTTTGACTTTCTAGATCCTCACCTAAGATTAGGAGTGAGCATGGGTCGGGTTACTGGTTTTCAATATATAAGAACTGGAACCGATGAATATAAAAATGCCGGTTTTAATCTGTCCGGGTTTTGGGTCGGTTCTACCAGTTCTCGTATTAGACCCAAAAATATTTGACTTTTAAAATTATACACGTTATGCCATATTTTTACCTATTGATGAAGACAATTCGACATATTTAATTTCATTTAGAGTAAATAGAAAGAGAGTTGCGTTGAATTTTACAATTCAAAATACATTGCATATTAGTAATTAGTGTTGATCATTGTATGAGAGTGAGATGAACGGTGGAGATGTCACCACGTGTATCAAAGTTGACTGGTTCTGAGTTATCTGGGTACCTGTTAAATTTTCTTATGAATACCCAAACCGGAACCCAAAAAACCATGGGTTGAGCCCATGGTGTCTGATGCGGTCCGGCTCGACGTATTATATCCAGTTCTGGTTATGAAATGCGGTCCGGCTCGACGTATTATATCCAGTTCTGGTTATGAAATGCTCATCCCTACCTAAAATAGATAAATTCTGTGAAATTGCAGGTCACTTGACGACAAAGAGCGACGTGTACAGCTTCGGGGTGGTCCTGCTAGAGCTGATAACTGGCAAGAGGTCATGGGACAAGATCCGCCCTAACCGCGAGCAGAGCCTCGTGGCCTGGGCGAGGCCTCTCCTAAAAGACCCCGGGAGGCTTGGCCGGGTCATAGACCCTAGACTGGAGGGACAGTTCTCAACCAAAGGAGCTCAAAAGGCAGCTTCACTGGCCTGCAAGTGTTTGAGCAACAACCCAAAGAACAGGCCAAGGATGGCTCATGTTGTCAAGGTCCTGGAGTCTCTCCAGGACTTCGATGACGGTTTGGTAGTTCCGTTCGTGTACACAGTTCCAAGCACCCGAAACGAAGGCGAAGACAAGGATGGAGTAGTGTCTGGTGATTGTGCTGAGGGAAGGAATGGGTGCTACAATCTGGTTCACCTTGGCCACAATGGCTGGAGACACAAGGTGAAGCTCCCATTGTCTCTTCTGGCTTATTCTCCTTCTTACATTCATAAGAATTTTGGAGATGACATATACATATAGAAACTCATACATGTAGACCAAAATGGGTAACAGGATTATTATCAGTTCGGATTTTATAAGGATTCTGATGGCGAAAAGGGTAGGAACTTGTACATGTAGACAATAATGGGTATGGCTCAGTTTTTTTTTCCAGGAAGATGAAAATTGTATATAATTTGGTTCAAATTCTGAGATTGTTACTGCAAAATGTAAGTGCAGCTCAGATAGTAGTAGTTTTTTTAGAAGAAAATGGATTTATTATCAGATACTGTTAGCTATACTGAAGATGCTTGTTGGAAACTTAGCATTGAGCATCTTCTAGGAAGTGTGTGTTTGTGTTGTATTTCATCATTCATGTTTTGATGAGATTTACACATAAAGATTTCATTATTTGTGTATACATTCTTATTTGGCATCTATGCCACATAAAGATTTTAGTATTTGAGATTTATCATATAAATATGAGAAAATTGTAAAAAAAAGTGTCATATTTTGTAACATTTTTGCAATTATTTATTGATGACAAAAATATATTGAGTTGTTTTTTAACGTGTGTATTTTTATAAAAATAACAAAATTACTCCTCAAATTATGAAATTGTATCAATTATCTTATTAACAAATTCAATCAACTGTCTTATTAACAAATTGAAAAGCATTGGAAAAAAAATACAATAATGGGATGGAAGGTGAGAAATCAAGATTCCTCTACCAATCATCAACTCAACCATGTCAATGAACCTATAATTTAAAATCACAATCACAACAATGGATAAGAATTAACAATAACGATTAATTTAATCTAAACTTGAAAAAACAAATCAATATTCTAATTTGTTCTAGAATGTTCTTCTTGTTCCTTCCCTCCAAAATTTCCTTACCATTCACAATCCTCAACGAATCGGCACCGGAGAGCTCTTCCTCGGCGAGTCCAGGCTCCGCCGGAGAAGCTGCTTCATCGCCGAGATCAGCTCCTCCGCCGGATTCACCGCGGACCTGAAGCTCTCCCGGAACCTCCGGTGCCGGAGAACCGCCTCGTCGGTGCCGATTCGGCGACCCGATCTCGATGCCTCGTCCTTCACCGCCTCCGCGCAGATCCATCGCCCCTGAAACCTCTCCCGAACCCTGACTACGTACTCCTCCGTCAGCCCGCAGCACTCGCACTCTGATACCGTCGCCGGCATTGCGATTCGAGCCAGATCGGGTCTTGTTTCGGCGCGAGAAGCGAAATCGAATCGAGAAATTCGAATTTCGTTCCCGATCTGACCTTGAGCTTTGTCTCCGACTGCGATGAGAGGATCGAGGAGTGTGTACATTTCAGAGACTCTCGATCTCGGAGGTCGGAGCTGACCTGAACTCCGGCGACGGCGAGTTTCTGGAGATCTCTCTGCGAATCGGCGACTGCGCTTCGAAACGAGCAGCGTCGGGGTCGTTTTATAGGTGAGGTCGATTTTTAAATTTTAATTTTTCCTTCACTGAAACGACACCGAATTGTTGTCGTTTTGGGACCACCGTGGCGGTCCGCCACGTCACCTCTACCGTCGCGGTGAGTAGGGCCGATGAGCGTTGGATTAGCTTATTTGTCATTTAAGACAGGTGTCCTGATGCTATTGGTGGGTGATGGGATATTTTTTTTAATCGGTGTGTGATGACATGGACTTCGTGCTGGCTTGTTGTTGACAGCTGTCACGACAGTTACTATTTTTGTCCATACGCGCTGGCAACCGCGCGTTTATCACACTGTCGTGATGTGGGCACGGAATCTGGTCGTGGCAGAACAAGGGATGAAAATTGGCTGTTTATCATCGTACTTTTGTAAGAGAGCGATTTATTTATTTATTTTTATGTAAAATATGTGTATTTGTATAGTTAAAAATGAAATTTGATTTCAATCTAAACTTATACTAAACGATAGAAATCTATGAAAAACCATTCTCCTTGTACAAACTAGAATACTAACGCAAATGAAATATGTCATTGCAACATTGGTTCAATATAAATCAATAATGATTTTCATTAATCTTCTATATATATCATTGAAGGGTATAGATGTCATTACACACCTTCCATACACCTATATTCCTACCCACATTCAAAACTAAGAGCATTACCATTAGCAACTAAAGATTATTGTACGTCCAGAAAATACAGAGACACACCTTTCAACGACCGTGAAACAAGAGGTAATATTACTCTCCCACTATTTACCAATGTCCGATCTTGGTGCTTCATGACCATCCCACCAAATTTACCATTGCCCAAGCCTAAGATTTCTTGTGGTTTTAGTGTATTTTTAGGAAAATTATCCAACAAGTTGGCGATGAGTTTTTAAGTTGATTGATAAAGATGATGTCTTGGTGAATGTCATTATCTTGAGATGTGGAGACTAAAAGTGGCGATCCTTTTTCCTTGTTGTTCTTATTAACATTCAAAAACGTCATGAAAATATTTAAATTTCTTCATTTAAATCATTTGCTTTAGATGCACGAAGTTGATATGAGTTGTACAAGAAATGACTAATTTCACTTATTTGTTGTTATTTTAAGTTTGTTTTGGTGAAATAATTGTCCTAATTATTACAATACAAATTCATGAATCAGTAACTCGTGAAATAATTATGTATTTCAATGAAATATAAACTATGAAACAATATAAAATTCTTTTGAAATATTATAAGCAACTCATGAAATGATGCTCCTAGTGACACGATGGTACAAAATCATGAAATGTTGGATTACAAATAAAAACATTCAAATGTAATTAAGAACCAAACTCAACCCATGTTTGTAAAATATTTAATGATTTTTCACTGATTTTGTCCCTATCCTAAATTACCGATTATTAAGATTCCAACAGCAATACCAATAAGTGTACTATTGTCTATACTGTCTATTCCACCATGTACAAAATTGACAAAATTGCTATTAAAATTAAGAATTATTTAAAAATAAATAAAAGTTTTTTTTGAACTTGTAAT
>JAYMTQ010001597.1:0-13080 GCA_036897385.1 Geranium incanum | reverse complement strand
AACCAAACTGATCATTTTGCTTAGTTTCGGTTTTTATTTTCTTAAAACCGAATTGATCGGTTCAAAACCAAACCGTGAACAGCCCTAGATTCAAGTCTAGAGATGTGTTATGGAAGTGTCATTGACTCGTTCTTCAAATCGCTGCAACAATTTCGACCCAACCAGCTCGATAAATCTTTATCTATTAGCCAGCCTAACTCGGGCGAAAGTGCATTAATTGAAAAGCAAGTGGGTAATCTATGCTGTAGAGTTTCAAAGTATCTGCCGGAAACTAAATTAAGGTAATTGTTTCATGGGATGATTGTAAAAACTGTGTACAGTTCGACTTTTGCAAGGAGTTTCTGTATACTTAAGTAATTGCAAAACCTTGCTTTTTTGCACTGTTAAAATGAATTGAAAAGACAAAAATATCTTTCAATTTAAACAAATATTTTTAAACTTAATTAAAAGAATCACATTTATCATCAAAGCATTACATGTCTAAAAAAAATTTAAAAGTTGCTTTTACAATTTGTTTTTTATTCCAAGAACAATTATGCCAATTTGAAAAAAAATGGCCCATTGTCCATCTGTTTTGGTGGGTTTTGACAAACTGCAAAATTTTGCATAGTTCCCAACAAGATTTTGTAATTACTTAAGTATACGGAAATTTCATCTATGACCTAGAGAAGCAAAACTAAACGCAACTGAGAAACTCACCCGCGTCATGTGCAATGCTTCACGAGGTCTCAACATTGAATTTCCTTGGCCAGAAACGCTTCCAGGCATCCCAACCATGCCGGAGGAAAGCATGCCCCCAGGATTCAGCACGGGCGATGACGCCACTCCTTGAAACCCCGGCCTGGCCATTGGCAAAGGTCTATTCATTCCGGACATCATGCCTATACCGTTTACACGAGCACCACGGTCACTTCCGGGAAGAGCCCCAGGAACGGACAAGTTGGACTGCTGAACACTTCTACCAGATAACATTTGATTATATTGCTGCATCCTCTGATGCTCATCGGGTATTGGCGTTCTCGGAACACCAGACCTACCATACCCAAACGAATACACAAGTCCAACAATACAGCTCATATCATTAGAATATGAAAAGAAACTCATCGTATATGGCCAAAGAGTGATGTATACCATCACACTTTTGCAAGAGGGTGATGTGTACTTTGTTAATGGCAAAAAAATGTTGTGAACTTTGATCTTTTGTGTAAAATGTGCATATTTATACAAAAATGACGAAAGTGCCCCTGAAATTAAGAATTAAGATTTGTATAAAATAATTTTCAACTTAAAAGTAATTCTTAACTTTAAGGGCAATTTCATCACTTTTGTACAAATACACGTATTTTGCACAAAAAATTAAAGTTCACAACACGTTTTTGCCATTTTTAAAGTACACGGCCCCCTCTTGCAAAAGTGTGATAGTATACAGCACATTTTTGCCATTTTCCCTTGTATATATTCAAGCTACAATGCTACACTATTACGAATAGTACCTAACAGAGGCACTGAGTGGACCAGTTGGCGACTGCACGTTACCGCCTAGAGCCATACCGGGTGATCCGTGTATAGAGGAGTTTGGCCCAGAAGTAGGTAGTGTCGATGCTACAGCACCCTGATTTGACATTGTTAAGCCACCGGCGTGAGATCCTTGGAACCCGAGCTGAAGAACATCTGGGCTTGAAGGTGTTGTATCACAGAGATCGAGTGGGCTGCATAGAAAATAAAAATGAAATCAATTGTGTACTTGCGGATATACAACAAAATATAAGTTAACGGTGTGTGGAAATTTGTGTATGAGGAATGAAAGATGGTTGGATGCACAAAAGCACCATAACTTACGTTAGAACACTTCCATTCAGATTATTGGGGAATGCTTGGGAAAGAGCAATAACATGAGAATTGTGGACTGGTGCTATTTGTTTTGGATTCTGATTATCACTCTTCACAACAACAACAACAAAATAGATAAAATACATAAGAATACAGTGAGCAGAAGATTGAACAGGGGGTATGAAAAAGAAAATAGTGAAAGTTGACTTGCGTTCGAGTCCTAACCCACCACGACAGACACAATTTTTTTCTCGGGAAAAAAACAAGCAACCGCATTGCTCGTCATTTCCTCATGCCAATAAAGTTCACATATGAATTTAAGTTTCGCGATAACCAAATCAGAGATTGGGATGGATACCAACCAATAAAACTTGTAACTGAACTAGTGAATTAGTTTGGGTTATCTTTCCAATTTAATCACTTCTAAGGCCAGCGGCGAGGACATGATTCAAACATTTCAACATATTCAGGCAGAAAATAAAGCATCCTCTCTCCAAGCCGTTCCTTAGGCTTGTCGTTTTATTTCATTTCTTCTTTCCAATTCCATTGTCTGTTTTTAGAGATTTATTTTCCCATCTTGGGAATCGACTCTCTTTTTCTTCAATATAATCGTTTTAATTGTTGATCTAAAAAAAACTTCGGAATTCACATCCAACAACAGGAGCCTTAGGACATACAAATTGGTGGTAAGTCATAAAAGGAGGGCAACCCAAAAATCTGAAAACATTTAGATTTACATGTATACACCAAATCATAAACAAACCTGACTCCTCCTATAATGCTGCTTCTGCCCAATAATAATGATTTTCTCGAAATGAGACTTGAGGGTATCTTCTACCATTGGTCCTTGTAGACATTGAAACAGCTGTCTGGCGCTGCCCTGTATAGGATGTAATGAAAACGCAAGCCAGTGCAGATATTATGAGCTGTGCAGTTGACTACCTCTCAGAATAGCAGATGTATTAAATTGATGCATGGGAGATAAATTTATGTGATCGAGAGAGAAAATGTGCACCTTCGGAATTCCAGGTAATGTAGACGGGTAGGACTGAGATGACCCAGAATCTTCAGCGCTATCAGCCCCGTCACTAGCACTTCTATCCATCAAAATTTTGTGACGCTCCTTGCACTCTTTAGGTTTACGAAATATACACTGGATACAGGGAAGGTCTAAGAATTAGAACCCAAGAGAACATATTTTACCATTCCAAACAACAACAGAAGTCAAATGGAAAGAATAATGATAGCTTTTCAACATGCTATGATCACAAATGCCCTCCAATGCATCAAGGGAAAGCCTAAAGAGGTGAGGAGTGAGGAAAACATTTCAAACACATATTTACCTTAAACTGCAAAGTACTGTTGACAGCATCACTTACAAGTTCCCAATTTGGACCCATATCGTGCACAAGCACAACAAGTGCCTGCATGACCACAGGAGAAACAAAATGTTCATGTACTCACACAACACAAGTGAAAGAGTGACAGCACTGTAAGAACAATAGACTTTAAATAACCTGATCTTCAAATAGCGTCCATGGACTTCCTGAACCAGACTGTCCAGCAGATACCTGTAAAGATTACACCTTCAAATTCATAGACAACATACAAATGAAGCTGAAGCGTGGTAAGCTAATAAACATATCACAAAATGAAAGCACGGTGTCTCTTATTGACCGCCCAAAAGTACCTTTACCCCTTTAGCTTTCCTGCCTCTATCTCGGCCACCCATCAATTTAATAAATCTATTAGGGTTGGACATATTACTCATTGAAGCCGCTGGGGAAGGAATAGACCCAGTCATAGGAATGATACTATCATAAGTGTTGTCGAATGGATGCTTTGTTATTTTTGGCCTTTTAGCACTATGTTGTCCATATAATCCTACAGAAAAAGACACGTGGAAAGTAAGAAACCAAGGAAAACATAATGCAATGTGTATTTGTCAGATATGAATATGGAACTGAAACAGAGCTTTACCACTAGTTCCATTAGACTCGAAATGATGATGGTCTGCTCTCTTTTTGAAATGGTCCCTCTGCATATTATAACAGAATTGTGCAGTATTTGATCAGTGCTCCAAGAGACAACATTCATAATATAAACACTGAGCTGACATTAAGGTGGTAACAAAGTACAAAGTCTCGTCATCAAAAGAAGATTGTAATTTATAGCTGGCAATAATGTGAGAAATAATTGCAAGTGCATTTTCAAAATAGAATGTGCAATGTGCATTTTCCATAAAGTCAAGTGACTATCAATAGTCATCAGAAGCACATATGAAACAGCTGACTGCAAAAGATAACGCGTCACAAGACCAAAAAATGAGAGAAACAATCACCTGCACACTGTTAACAGTTGAATCCAGCTGCCATCCCTGATCATACGCAGTACCCTGAAAGCAGAAAGAACTCAGACAACCGAACAACTGATAAAAGCAAGACATTGCAGAGCAAAATACCAGATATAAGCAATTCCCCAGAGCCCGCTGGGATATATGAGTTTGTATTTACCGTATGCTTTGACTTCTTCTTTTTAGGTTTTGTGGAAGTTTCAGCCGAGTCGTATCGCATCGGTTTCTCAAAGTCTGCAGTTGACTCGATCTCGCCACTTTTCTGGATCTGGGATCCACCATGCAAAGTACTCTGATCATCTTGAAAAGAACTAGTATCTCCACTTGATGCCTCTGCCTTAGCTGAAACCTGTCCTCCCCCAGTACCTCCAGCACCAAATGGATTTAAGACCCTCTGCCTTGTAGCAGTACGCATGCGCTTTGTTGGAATAGCACCGACATTTAGATTGGTAGCAGGCCTCTTCCCCATCGGCATAGACTGTTGGGCCCCAGTAGTTGAGTGTCCATATGGCATATTAGTTCGTACTCCATATGATCTTGCAGGATATGACTTCATTAAGTTTTTTCGCTTCTTTTGCGCAAACTTTGAGGGTTTGCTACCTTCAAAAGCTCCAGGCGGATAATATGTGCTTGTTTCCCCTTCATCCTCATCATATGTACTCTCTTGGTATCCATAATCTGAATTTGAATTTGGAATTGTAAAGAAAATATGTCAACAGCCAAAGAAATTGTAACTGCGATGAGTTATATTATTACCTGCTATAGCATCATACATGTGTGTGTCAGCTTCCTCTTGCATGCTACTGCAAGTATTCTGGAAAAAAGTCATTTCAACAAATTATCGACGATGAAAAAGAGAAATTAATGTTGTTATATTGTTAACTTTTAAACGAAATCACAATTATTTATTGGACGAATTAAAAAAGATGTACAGGTGAATTAGCATGAAGATATTCACATAACCACCCCTCACTAATATTTTTCATTTTGATTATTGTCATCAATCTCGGGGATGAAATAGAACACAATCGTCAGTACCTCGCACTGTACCAAATGAGATTCGATAGATTTTCTGTAAGCCTCCATTGCACCAGATGGAACTGTGTAGAAAAGAATCTCCTGCCAAGTACACAATCCATGTGCCATAAGCTTCTGCAGCAATGACCATACATAATATAGGCGACAAACAAATAAAGTAAGAGCATTTCGATGTTTAAGACCCACCAAACTCAACCAAATAGACCTCGGGAGTATTTAAGCTAATAGTTATACATCTATAATAGATACACGTTGAGGGGATAATCAAGTCAAAAATGAAGAGTCTATTAGGTACAATAAAGAGAAAGCCGGACCATACTTCTGTGAGATGATCCTCCCAGGACATCTCTGAGATGCCCGAGCCAGTTACATCTTCTAAAGTTGCCGCTGCTTCCGCTTGAAATGGTGGAATACGCGAGCTAATAGATTTTAAGAATCTTACTGCATAGCCCTGCACATCAAGAGGAGGAGACTTTCCGGGAGAGTGTTCCAATGTTTTGATCATCTTCTGCCCACAACAAGACACAACTGGCACACGTCAATGACCAACAAGACAACTAGAAAATGATCAGTCCACTAACACATTCTCATGATCTAATCCGAGTGCCAAAATTAAAATCAGGTAAATGTGTTGAAAATGAAACGATTCAAGTGTATCCATACTTGAACATAAATCTGATACAAATACTAGCAAGCTTTGGTGGCATAGAAAGCAATCAACTGATGTATTTTCATGTAAATCCAAATTCATTCACAACTACCAGAAGTATATCAACTAAATGTGCTCAGAGAAGTTCAAATTCAACATGCATCCACAGTTCAAATGAGCAAGCCAGGATGGATCATAGAAGTAAGCTACCATTATGTATTGCAGCAGAAAACATTTATGAAAAGTTACAAAAAAAACATTATACTTCTGACCTCTCCTTCAAATCACCATTTTTCACATTTCAGATAAACAATTCCCAAACACTATCCTAACAGCACATAGAAAATCTTAACAATGTGTTTGAGGTCAAACATATTGATTCCTAAACCAGTAAAATATCCACCACTGTAAACTACAAGTCAATGACACAGAAGAGAGGGAACTACAACCTATGAATGGTTGGACGAGCAATAAAAATATTGATGACATGAGAAAATTGAGCCATCATTAACAAACAACATCACATAACTCGCTACCATTCAATAAAACTAAAACTAACTCCTGAAAGATGGCCTCAATCAATACCGTAACAGGTTTTTCAACTTTTTCCTCAGAATCATTCCCACTGATGCGCCTTGAAGCAATCAAATCATACTTGCTATTTTCTAGAACAGCACTTGATGTATCAACATTTAAATGCACCTTCACTGAATGCCAAAACTGCATGACTGCATCTGCCAGGGTATGAGCTATTTTTTTCAGCTTCCGACATTGATTCTGTTCTTCAAATCTCAACCGAGAAGCAGAAGCAACCACCCGAGACATTTGAGCAGCAGCAGTAATCTTCCAAAGACGCTCCTGAAAACAATCAAGCGGAAAAGAATTTGAAAAACTGCTAGATTGACTATCTGCATATGTACTTGGAACATATTAATTGCAGACCCAAATCAGAGAAGAAAACCTTAAATGGAGAAACAGATGTTTACTGGCAACATATCTGTAAAACCAACCTGGGCAAAGTCATTTGCCATCCATGCCATTTCCTCGAGGACAAAGTGCCAATGAGATTTCCGGCGATTCTCCAAAGGCAGTACACCAACAGATAACTCAGCAATTCTCTTTCGTTTTGCCTGTTCACTATATTATGTTAGACCATTGAAGGCTATAGGAGTAGTGAATAATGGTGTTCATCTCAGCTACACAGATACAGGGGCTGTATATACGTGATGATAAGGAAAATTACCTCTATTATGTGTGCCTCCTCTAACACTGAATCTTCACGGGCTTTGTTAATCAATTTCAAACCATTATCTGAAGTTTCATAATCTGGTACAGAAGCAGATTCTTTTTCCAATAATGTAGTCCTAGGAAGCTCACAGGTTGATTCATCAATAATACGTTGAAACCCACCCGCGGAAGAGTTTACCTTGTTGACAATGGAATCGCTACTGTTAGGGACATTGTCTTCCATCCCTTCCATATTTGAAGGGGTACACTTCACCTGGTTTTGCTCACCAGACACCATTGGGTCATTTGGGTGTATTTCTTCCTTAACTTTTACTGTAGAACCATTGACGGTTTGGTTCTGATAAATAGACCCAGGGTCGTCACCAACATTAGCACCACTACCAACAATCATGGTCTCATTCGTTTCTTTAAAACATTCACTGCCAACTATATTTGGCGACCCTTCTGATTTAGATTTTTGTTCTGTAGAATTCCCATTATAACCCGCATTCCTTATGTCAGTACACACATCACCGTCATTATTTACAGGCAAGCACAAGCTAGTTTGGGTGGATTCCAAATCTGATCCTTTCGTTCCAAACGCTCTACTACTAGTATTTTGCACTTGTTTTGGGGTGCTTTTCATGTCTACTTTTAAAATGCTTAACTTACTCTCTGAGCCAGAACCAGCTTCATTCCCAGATACTGTTGTAGATGCAAAAGGTGGACCCTCAGTGGCAGCTGAGAGAGTGAGATTAGGATGTTCAGAATCTGCGCCAGAAGGAGGTTGATGATCATCAACTTGTGTGCATTGGAGTTGTTGACTCTCCAGAACATCTTTCGAAGCTCCTACATCCAACTTACTCTCAGATAGACTGCCTTTTACCAGGCCTGTAGAAACCACTACTCCCTGCACACCGTCCAACTGTTTATCTGAAGTAGCAATCTTAGAGACCATATCACCATTCGAACTTGCAGATTTTAGATTGGAAATGGAAGGTGACTTCTGATCCTTCTGCTTGTTTGTTTCACAAATTCTTCCCTTTGAATCCCTAGATCCTCCATGGGAAACTAAAGACCCGTGACCTCCACGACCCTGAACTATATCAGTTGAATTTGATCGAGCACCGTCGCGATTGGATTTGGACCTGTTCCTTCTTGCATACGGACGAAAAACAGTTGAATCTTCTGATTCCCTGGCATTTTGGCCACCAACCATCTGTGAAGATTGTTTTGATGGAGCAATACTATTTCTTTTACCAGGACGTATGGAGTTCTTTTTCCGCTCAAGAGACTCATTTTCACCATCAAAAAGTAGAAGATTATCTGCACTATTAGGCTCACAAACTGTACGAGTCCCTAGTCTACCACTACTCTCAATAGAATCCCCGCGAGGTGATGCAGTCAATGCAAAACTTCCTTTTGCTTCACTGTAAAAACAATTGGAGGAGAAAAATGAGATATTAACCAAGTAACTGAAACAGGCATGCAAGGTAGTAGACTGTGGCTAACAAGGCATACCTAGTAACAAATTGTTCCGGAAGATGATCAGTGAGTGATGTGGACTGGACACTTGTGCAAGCTGCATTCCCAAATTTAAAATCCAAGGGGTTGCCGCCCTATAAGTAACAAGTAATCATTAGTATTTAGGTACATAAAAGTTAAAATTAGCACAAGGAAGATCAAATATGCATACTTTCTCTAGAAATTCTAGCTCTCTTCTCCTTTCTTCACGAACATCATATTCCTGTCTGTTATCATGAAACAATAGTTTGTCATCTTTAAATTAGAACATAGAAATGAAGATAAAAGGCAGGTAAAATGAAGAAGGTTCTGCCAATATTACCTAAGCACTGCTTGAGCCTTCTCAATTGCTGTCCGGCGTGGAGAGGTTTTGAAACCAACACCAGCTCCGCCATCAACAACTCCTCCCATGGAGTCAATCTCAGCATTTACTAGGAGTACAGATCCTGAATTACATCCATGCATTACTCTGCCTAAATAACTAAAAGCTTTCTCCTCCCATTGCTTCAAAATATATCAAATTCCTAAAATTAAAATATTAAGAAACACATCATACAAAACAAATAATTGGGTGAACTAAAAATGTAATGTACTAAATTCCTTTCTTTTAGGTCTTGCCCAGATTATCCTAGATTGCACAATGCCAAGAGAGCCAAGCAACAGAATAGAACATAAATTACCAACAAGTCAGCAGCGCTCGGTAATTGAAGAAAAATTTCCTCATCTGGGAATAGATAGAGGATAGTGTGAAAACCCTCATTATCTTTTGTTTAGAAATGCAATACAAAAAAATTCAAGAGTCCATTAGACAATAGTGTGGATGTCATTACCACACTAAGTTACCCAATGAAACTCAAGAACATTATTTGCAACCTCTAATGAATGTCAAAAATCAAATCTATAACAACTAAATGCCCAAGTGACCCTATAAGGAAAAAAATGCACAAGATAACCTACAGAATTTAATCAATAGTTAGATGTTTGAAGATGATGTAATATGAGCACTTAAGTAATAAATATGCGTAGAAGGCCAAGTGATAAGGATTTTGTATCCTTGTAAGGGAAGTCAGATGTACAGATTTTGATACACACAGTACATATAAATAGCCTATAAAAAATAAAGGCACGAAGAATACATATTAAAGGAAACTTAGTGGTATGATAAAATGCTTCCCGTATAATATTCTTCATTAAGAAAATAAATAAAAATCCAGAAAACTGTAAAAAGGGAATAAAAAAGTTGATAAAGCAAAGGACATTACGTGGAAAACCAAAATGGGATAACTGTGAACTGAGAAAATTATGGATATCATTTTAATTTCTTATAGTGGTTCTTATACAATCTAAAGAACCCCTGAAATAACCTTTAATGTTTTGCTGTCACATAAAATTTTGAAGTGGTTATATATGAGCCGAATTGAACTTATATCCATTCCAAGAGCTGCAATAAAATCATATTACACAAGTAAACTACATGGGTCAGTACAAAACTAAAGTTTATACTATTGAGTACAATTCATTTCCAACAGTTCGGTGCTTAATAGAAAAGAACCATGTACACTAATGTGAGAAACGAGGTAAGACCCAATAATAGTTATTACCAATTGTACAGACAATAATTAATACACTTAGGACTTCCATTAAGCAAATGGTACAATAATATACAAGCCCGCGCACAAAAATACATACATTCTAGTGAGCAATATTGCTTAACTCTATTCTATATAGTCAACATTCATGAGCATCTAACGAGCAATATTGCATGCATACTGCTTACAGCCAACAGTTCCCTCCAAATTTTCAATTGGGCGCTTTGAACATATCCACAGATAACTAAACAATCCCAAAACTCCCAATTAAGAACTCATGCAGCTAAAATTCCCAATTGGGCTCCAACATCTCACATTTACTCCCATTCTAATTGGGCAATAACCTCGAAATTTTCCCACCATCCAATCAAAACCAGCAACAAATATCAAGTCCAACCCAATCCCCCATGATACGAAACCTTAATGCCAATCATTCCAACGAAATTGCACAAATTTCAAATTCTAGGGTTTCGGGAGGACCTACGGTGAGATCAAATTAGTAACAGGAATCAAGAGAATCACCTGGAATAGAGGTCGGAGGATCGAAATTGGGAGCTAGGGCACGACAGGGGAGCTCAACACGTATGGTTTTCTCTCACCTAGGGTTTTGAAAGGGGAAAACGATTTTTCAATCGATACAGAGCAAATTGACCATTGATACGAAGATCATGGAGCAAATGCAAACCGTAGAAGCAGCGAATTGGTTCGGAGATGGCGTTTCGTAGACTGAATTTTGATCTTCGTTCTCGTCTCTGTGTTGTTTTGTCGAAGCTTTTTTTGGGTTTCGATGGAGAGAGAAGGACTATGCGATCTCTGCGAGCAGTGGTAATGGGCTGAACAATTGGGCCTCACTATTGGGCTTTAGGTCCATTTTTTACTTTAAATTTTAGTTATTCATATTCGGGCATGCCCCCCACAGACCATGATTCAAGTACAAATTTGAGAATCATTACCATTCATTTTATGGTAATGATCCTGTCATTAATCACTTATTTTAGCTTCAAAATAATTCAATTAAAATAAAAAAGGACAAGATAGTTTTTTTTATCGATAAATTGTATTACGATTTAGACTCGGTTATGTTATGATGAAAGCAAGACAGCATCAACACCCTTATGTAGAAGGGGGTCTAATATTGTCACTTGACTCCTATCGGGAGAGAAAAGTCCAACAGAAACTGAGGGAGAGATCCAACAGAGGTTGGAAACAGAAGCGAGATACTGCACCGTGACTCAAACATAGGACCTTTGGACCCAAGTTCAAATGTTTAACCAATTGGTCAAGCAAGCGTTGGTGGGCAAAATAGTTGATTAACGCAAAACTTGAAACATACCTCTCTCACAATCAATCGCTCAAGCCTCAATCATGACTGTGATTTTGCTCCAAATATCGAATCGACGGCAAGTCTTCATCTCTTGCGACTTTCAACCACGATATGCCTTCTTCTCCGATGACATTCGCCAACGAAATGCCTTATTCTCCGACGATTTTTTTTCGACCTAACAATCTAGTAATAGCGTAATTTGAATTAAACGATCAATATATCGAGTAATCGTACAATTAAATTATCCATCTATCGATGGATTAGTGATCATATCCACGATTTCAATATTTGACAAATCACTGTCTTTCTTGCGATTTTGCACTATCAGAATGTAATTTCTCGTTGTTACTATTTCGTGAAAAATGTGTCATTGTTTTCGGACTGATGAACACATATTTCATAAATAATGACACAAATTTCAAAAAAATGGAATACAAAATCGATAATGAAATACGGTAAATATTGTATAGTCACATACTCACATTGTATTGGCACGGATTTCATCTTGTACTAGTGCACCAAGTATTGGAGTTTTTTGACAATTTATTGGCGCGGTTTGAAATTGTATTGGCACGGGTTGGCATTGAATAGGTACAGTCTCACATTGTATTGGCAAGGTTTTCACATTGTACTAGTGCACTAAGTATTGGTGTTTTTTGACATTGTATTGGCACAGGTTCACATTGGATTGATGTCACATAACCCAAAGCCATTTCAGGAACCCAAGACCCTCGCTACAGCCGGGAACACATAAAACCCGAACCCCGACAGGGTTCTCCCATAGGGTATAGTATGGAACCCATGACCCTCTTTACATCTTTCCCCCGACATGGTTCACCCATTGGATATAGTTTGGAACCAGAGACCCTCATTACACCTCTCCCCCGACAAGGTTCACCTATAAGGTAAAGTTTGTAACCCTTGACCCTCGTTACATCTCTCCCCCGATAGGGTTCACCTATAGGGTGTAGTTTAGAACTCGAGACCCTCGTTACACTTCTCTCCCGACAAGGTTCACCCATAAGGTATAGTTTGGAATTGAATAGATTACTAAAATATTATTACAATAATATGAAGTTGTTTTTAATGGTATGGTATCACGTTGTATAGGCACGATATCGCATTGTATGAGCACGATCTGGCATTGTATTGACATCGTTGCACATTGTATTGACACGATTTTTGCATTGTACTAGTGCAACATGTATTGGTGTTTTTTGACATCGTATCGGCGCGGGTTCACATTACATTGACACGAGTTCCATTTTCTTGATACTTGTTTCATATTTTTCTGAAATATGTGTTCATCGGTCTGAATAAAGTGAAATATTCTTTTAAACTTAATGGAGAGGGTTTAATTGAGACTTTTTAAAAGGAAAAATGACACTTTTGTGCACTTAAATATACACTTTTGATACTTTCATACCCTACATTTTTTTCAGTACCCTGAATTTCATTTTGGGACAACTGGTCATTTATTTACCAAAAATACCTAAACTACCCCTGAAATTAAACCAAAATTAAATATGGTCTAATCTGGTCCAAT
>JAYMTQ010001596.1:0-13080 GCA_036897385.1 Geranium incanum | reverse complement strand
GTTTAATCAAAAAGAAAAGAAGGGACAAAATGGCCGTACCTATAATAGAATGAGATAATAATTAACGAGGGAGAGTAGAGTGTGAAGAGAGACATACGTTTTCTGCGAACATCCGTTGTACAGTTTTATTAAGGTCTCTTTCGCAACTGTAACGCCCAAATGTGGTTGTGCTATAATATATGCAATTTAGCTTTGGTGTGGTTGTGGTTCCTCCGCAGAAGGTCTTCATGTTGGGGCATTCTATCACTTGTACATAATCCAATTGAGGGAAATCTAAAGCAGATAGTTTGCCACAGCCGTTCACATCTATTTCCGTCAGCGTTGGACATTCTATTGAGTAAAAGCACTCCACCTTTGGTAGGTTCCGAAGACACACTGTTGTGAGTTTGGCGAATATGAATGTGGCAACATTATGTTCATGTTGAGTTGCTTTTATGATCTCCCCCTTCTCGCGATTCTCATCAAGGTCACAGTCGTGGTCTGTGTCTGTGGTTTCTGATTCTGAGGAGTACAAGACTGTGTATGCTATCTGATAGTAAAAAGTGAGACTCTTGGTGTCTTATTGTGTCTGTGTTGTATATATTTGATGTAACGTAGTGTTAATCTTTTTTTGCTCCTCATGAGAATGTAAGAGAAGCAGAGGTTGAAAAATCTTGATGAGTATAGAAATAAAATGAGAGAATTTATCTGTGAATTATATGGTGTATTTGGAATTTGGCAGTTTTCAGTTTTGTACTGTAGATGATACATTTGGGACTCATAAAAGAGACTTGAGGTAAGCTATTGAGGCCCTTGAGCTTCTGACCCAGTTGGGAATTCTTGATCTTGTTGAGGTTCTTATATTGAATTTTTAAATCAGCCCATTGAAGAAACATTCATCTGGGTTTTTAGCTCTGAGCTGATCCTGCAAGACTCCAGTGGAGTGATTGGTGCTCAAAAGTGTTGTCAATGGTGTTTTGGAGTAGCTTTTGAACCATCTGAAATCTAGGAGGGAAGTGGAGTTGGCATTTGGAACTCAAATTCTCTGGTGTGGTGGAGTGGCAAAGTGTAATTACACAGAAAAATTGAGGGTGATTGGAGAAGCTTGCATCCATGTATTTGAAGTCTTCTTCTTCCTCATCTTGAGCATATTGAGCTGTGTGTGGGACATGAAGTTGAAGAAGGTTGGTTTAGGGCCAATTTCACAATTCTCTCATGTGAATTACTTGATGAGATTAAAAAAACAATCCTTGAATTTGAATCTTTCCAAATGATGGAATGCACAAGAAACTTTTGGAATTTTTTTCACTTTCTTATCATCCGGTCAATAAATAATGCAAGATTATTTTTGCATTGAAATAATCCTATTGACGCGTGCTTGATGTTTGATGGTCGAGATGCTCTAGTCTAAGCATAACCCGAAGCAAAAAATCAATGAAAAGACGAAATTTCCCTTAGGGTGCTAAATTATTCATGTAATTAACTGAAACAAAATAATTTGATTGGTGTAGATTTTGTTATTTTCCAAGAATTTCAAACAAAATCAACAGGAATGAGTGTAGAGGGAATTGAAAAATCAGCTGAAACTAATTTACATGAACGATAAGAAATGAATGTACCTTTGTGAAAAATGGCAAAAAAGATTTCAACTCCAATTACAAGCTCTTCAGTCCATTATAATCTTGCATTGCAGCTGGTAAGTAAAAAGTTTCTGAGGAATTGAAATCTCTGTGTCTCGTTTTTTGAATTCAGAAAGTTTTGGTTTTGTTTAATTTTTCATGTGTTTCTAATTTGATAGGTTTTAGCTTAATGTTCATTTTATTATTTGTTGATGGAAATGTAGTATTATTGAGTTATTTGGGTTGCATATATTTTGTTTATGGTTTTGTGATTAATACAAATAATGCTACAGCTACGAGTTGCTTCTCCATAGAGCTGCAATGCAAGATTGTTGTTGAACTTGAAAATGGGATCTTTCAAGTGTTGTTTTCATACTCACATACATTTTTACTACAAATATCAAATGTGATTGTATTTCATTTTTATTTTACTGAAAAAACCGCAAAAATTTGTTGTACACTCACAATTTTACAAGAGGATGATGTACTTTGTTGATGGCAAAAGTATTTTAAACTTTGTTTTCTTATGCAAAATGCATGTGAAATGACAAAATTACCCTTGAATGCAAATTGTATGCAAAATTTTAATTTTTTTTATCAGCAAAAGAAAATATTTTTTATTGATGAAACCAACAAAAGTTTACAAGTAGAAAACAAAAGCCAGGTAATAACATCAATAAAGAGAGAAGAGAACAAGATACAGTTAACAACTGACATTTTTCTTTTGCCTAAAACCGCCTAGATATACCTAGCCGCCTTAAACCCTATAATCACATAAAATCGGGTCGGTGTTGTAAAAATCCTCACATAGACGCCTATTAGTCGGCTGACTAGGCATGTTACTCGTTTATGTGTAGAATTGTTTATATAATCAATATGTCGTAAATCGAAATCGTATCATATCATAATAATTGTACCAGTTGTATAATAATATGCATCCATGTGTTTCATATCATATCAAAAAAGATTGAAATAATTTGAGGACCGAATTGAAACACACAACAAAGCTCAATACTAAATAAGAACATTTACCTGTTACTGCACTGAATGAATCAAAACAATTAAGTTAATTTCATACTAAATTCGAACATAACAAAACTCAGCAAGCAGATTGAACAACTCAGATGCAATTGAGTGAACAAAACCTCATGCTTGATTCTTTATATAAAATAAAACAGTACTTTAACTGATGTTTGGCTCTTTCCATTCAAATAGTCTTAAAGAAGAACACCAAATTATGAAACAAACAGTCCTGAGAGCACACCACACAAAATAAGGTCTATCCATAAGTTACACACGCAAATACAACACACATATATAGGCACATAGTGCAAAACAATCCTCCACAAACCGAACTTGTCCACGAAGAATTTGAACGAATTCACCCGAATGAAACAACTGGGATTGACAAAACAGAAGGCAATCTTGTTAGTTGTTACACAACATTAAGTATGAATGATATTTAGGAAAACATAGAAACTGAAAGATTCACTAATAATTTTAAGGAAAAAAAAGGATTTAAAAAGTCTAATTAAAAGGAAAATACAGGAGGGAAAATATGATAAGGAAAAAGACAAGTGTGAAGAGCGATATACCATTTTTGCAGGCTTCTCAACACCATTCTCAAATATCCGACCTTCCCTAATTGGTTCAGCACAATTTGAATGGTTTGAGGACTGAAATGAAGCATAACAAAATTCAATCATAACAATTAAGATTATTAGAAACTAACAAAACAAAAATCAGCAATAACTCATAAGCTGAGATATAAAACAGCACTTAATTTGTTTCTTTCCTTCAAAATAGTCACAAACTAGAACACCAATTATGCAACAAAACAGTACTATAACAAAACACATAAAAAAACCAAAGATACAACAAACAGTGCATCAAGTACATCCTTGAAGCAATTCACAAGTTATACATATGAATGCAACATATATAGGTATATGATACCTGCAATGATTTATCCGAATCTAGGCGCGCTAGATGCAGTGGCCTCGTTTTCATCTTCCAGAGCTTGCATTTGTCGCTTCAACTCAGATATTGCATTTTTTCGCTTTAAACATTCTTTGGCCTTGTCAACATAAGTGCAGAACAATCCGATAGCATCCTCCAAAAACTCCACCTGTTCTGCACCGATACTGTTTGGGGATTGAGTTTGAAGAATTTGAACAAACTCACCCAATGGATTGGAGCCTCTGGCGACGCGCGATCCCTTAAAGTCCCTCTGGTGAGAATTGGATGGAGCTATAGCAATGGCTCCGACTTCTGTGCCAAGGCCTAATTTTAAAGAAGAAGCTACATCATGTTGAGCCACAGCCGCTCCAAAGACCACAATTTCTTTTCCTTTACCTTCCTCGCAAGTATCAGCCACCTTTGGTGGTTCTTCAGCTGCATTTTCATTGACTTCAGCTTCTGGACCAAATTGGCTATTCGAGGAGGTTGATGGAAGTGAAGTGGTCAGTCTTGGAAACTCCTGAAATTGAGAAATCTTTCTTGTTATAGCAATATGAAGTATAAGTGAGATTTAAAACAAATGAAAACTGTGAGAATGACTTACTTCAGAATGATTGCTCAATTTTGAGGAAGAAGCAATAGACACTGCAACATCTATTTCTTGGAATTTTCTTGAAGGCTCCATAACTTCTTCAGAAACCTCAACTTGTTTTCCTTTTCCTTTCTCACGAGTATCAACAGTGGCCATAAATGTTTCACTTCCTTCTCTTGACTCGATGGAATTATCAGAAACCTCAAATTCCTTTTCTGGATTGGTGCCATTCTGAACTACCGCTGGTATTGGCTCAGTGAGTTCGTTCTCATGGACAAGAGCATTTCCTTCGACATGGTTACTTGACGAAGTTGATGGAAGTGTTATGTTCAGTCTTTTAGCCTCCTGAAATTTGTAGAAACAAAAGTGTATGGTGTCATAGTTATTTATAGTATAGCCAGATGTGTACATATTTTTGGTGTAAATTAATTATAAATTATGTTGTTGAACACAATGTTTATTCATTGTTTCTACATACTATCCGAATAACCATCTACTAATTCTGCTCAAGACTAACGGAACCATATCCAGTGCAAAAATCATTGGCACTTTGGAAAACAATAGGTTTCAAAAAGTCTAATTAAAAAGAAAATAAGGGACAAAAATGGTAGGAGAATGAGATAATAAGGGAGAGTAAAGAGTGAAGAGAGACTTACCATTTCTGCGAAAATCTTCTGTACAGTTGTATTAAGGTCTCCCTCCCAACGCTCTTCATCATCATACTCTACTTCATCTAGCTTTGGTGTGGTTGTGGTTCCTCCACAGAAGGTCTTCATGTTGGGGCATTCTGTCACGGTTACATACAACAATTTAGGGAAATTGAAGCTGTAATTAGGAGATGAGCAGAAATTTGTGAGCCTTGGTAACTTGTTAAGATACAAGTACTCTAGGCTGGGGAAAATAATTTCATTATCATCATCTCGTGACGACTCTTCATCATCATCATCATCATCATCTCCTATTACTTTTTCCATCATTTCACATCCACTTATCGTCAGGTACTGGAGTTGCTCCAAACTTGTAGCTGTTGACAGCCGTACTAAATCTGTTAGCCCACCGCAATCCTTCACTTCCAAATACCATAGTGATCTGAAAGATACTGAGGGGAAAACAACTGATCCAGCGTGAAACTCGACAATGTGTAGCCCTCTAAGACTGGAGAAGAGGTGTGTGGGGAAGTGGCCATATAGTTCTAGTATCTTCGTCAATTCCCTGTTTCTCATATACAAATCCTTCAACTTGGACGTCACCTGGAAAACCATCGTGCTAATTACATGAAATTTTCTACTTGAGCTTCGTGACAGGAACAGCAAAAGGAATAATAAATATGTTGTGTACCTTTTCAAATAAATTATCTCCTTGTTTTTTTGGAAAACTAAGGAAATCTAAAGCAGATAGTTTACCACAGTCATCCACATCTATACTCGTCAACGCTGGACATTCTATTGTATGTTCTCTTGAGTAGAAGCACTCTAATTTTGGTAATTTCAGAAGACTCAATGCGATGAGTCCAGCGAACATGGATGTGGCAGCCGCATGTTCATGTTGAGTCGCTTTTATCATCTCCTCCTTTTCGTGACTCTCGTCACCAATTATTGTTTTCATTACTTCACAATCATGTACATGTAGATATTCCAGCTTACTTAGAGATGGAACCACAGAAGATGGAAATACATGTTTCAGATTCTTGCAATTGCGAACGTTTAAGATGGAACATGATATCTCCTGAGATTTATGACTCCATATCTCAGTTAGATTGAAGAATTCGTCCAGTTCCAATTCCTCTAGCTTAGGAAATGAAACCTGCAAATATCACCAACATATTCCATCATGCATACAGTTTAAGTTATTAAACAATAATCACGTTCTAACAATATGATCATATATTAAATAGATGAGAGATAAACAATAAACATACCTTTTCACTGAACAGAGGTTGTGTGTCAGTATCAAGGTTCTCATTCGACCCCATTCCCGAGTACAATGATGTGAGATTTGCCAAATTTTTAAGACAGTTCTCTCAATTGAGGAAAGTTGAGTGTCTCTATGTTAGTTTCTCCTTCTTCCTCTGCAACAAGGTGCTTCATCCCCGCACAATCTTCTACTTTCAAACTTTTGAGTCCCACAAAACCCATAGCAACAGACGGGGACAACAAATACTTGAAGCTGGATACTCCAATCAGTGCCAACGCCTCAAGTTTAGGAAATGAAACCTGGAAATAAGACCAATATATTCCATCATATTTAAAGAGTATCTATAAATAGCTTATAGTTTATCCGACAAAATTGGCTATATTTACATTCTTAGTTTACATTCAACTGCTCAAATAATCATGCTCTAACAATATGATTACATATGATCATAGTGTAAACGAGCTGCTCAAGTTCAATACGTTAAAAATTTGGGTGATGCTTATTATAATCAAACTCGAGACAAATTGAATATTAAGATCGGCCTCATATTAAGATACTTTTTATGTTTAATTTAATATTATAATTTTTAATTAAAAGCAGGGAAAATTGCAAAAAGTCTCCTTATAATTATTTTTTTTTGTAAAAACTCTCTCTTCACTGTATTTTTACAAAAACTCTCCCTTACTCATGTTCATTTTTGTACGTCCATGCAAATCCGTGAAAATTAATAGAAGTATCACTTAAGTGTTAACTCAAACGTGCTTAGAGGTGGGCACTTTGGCAACAGAACCGGAGAATGAATCCGAATCGAACTGGAACCGGGGCTGGAGAACTGGGAACCGTAGGTAACGGTTCTGACACTGGTTCTTAAAATGGATAACCAAGGAGTTCGGCCCGGTCCACTTTTTGATCGGGTTGATTGAGTTCTGGACCCATGCCCACCCCTAAACGTGCTAGTTCAAACGTCCAACACTTAAGTGACACTTTCGTTAATTTTCGCGGATTTGCACAGACGGTGCAAATTTGAACATGAGCGAGGGAGAGTTTATACGGAAATACAATGAAGAGAGAGTTTATATGAAAATACAATGAAGGGAGAATTTGTGAAAATAATAATTATAAGGAGATTCTTTGCAATTATCCATTACTTTATGTGTGACAATATTTGATATATACTATTTGTCTATCCTTTTCTGTGTGATATTTATGTTTTTACGACGGACTAAATAGTCTTTTTCTAAATGTTTTGATTTATAATGTCTTATAGATATCCAAAACAAAATATGATGACCGAATTTTCTTGTACTAGTTTAAATGAGTAGAGAAATGTATCTATACATGATCAAGTATATACACCTTTAATACTTACTTTTTATCATTTAAAATACTTTATAATTGACCGTGTGCAATAGAAAAAGATACATTCAGGTAAATGATCCAATGTGATATATTTTTGGTTCACGGCGAAGTCTACTTCAATTGATTGGGAAACAATCTAATTTACGGTTGATGTTTAATTGACAATCAGAGTCCTGGACCCCTGCCCTCGTAGGGGTGGCTTAAACTCAACGTCGACGGAGTATTAAATCAGTTGGTTTTGTTGTTCGCAATGTCTCGCTAGGTCGATTACAACCAAGAGCTTATCCTTTCAGGGTCATCTTCAACCGATTATGGTGGAGGCGATCGCTATTTAGGAATCGCTCATCTACATTGTCCATTATGGAGAGTCTTGGGTCTTCATCAGCTCAGATTGTCTCGAAGTAGTCCAAGGGATTCTCAGTCCAGATCGAAGATTAGCACCCATTAGCTTGATTTTAAACGATTGTAAAACTTTATTATCCAGATACTCTTCGGTCTATATTTGTTATAATTGCATATCAGCGAACAAAGTTGCTCACTATTTAACTGGAGCGGTTTTGTCTAGTTCTGATTGAGTATTAGGAGAATGTCATGTCTTCCCCTCCTTTAATCTTATTTCGTCTTCATATCTCCCTTGATGGAGTATGTAAGTTTTTTTTATAGAAAATATTTACAAGAAAGAGAGAAAATACACACATAAAATAAAGGGTAAATTGCCAATTTCAAAGATAGTCGTGAACTATTCAAATTTTGCAAAAATGGTTGTGAACTTACTATTTTTGTCTGCAAAAAGTGCAAGTTTGTCCAAAAATGACGAAAATACTTAAAAATTATTATTATTTTAATCAAAATCAAAATCAAAATATAATTTTTTTTCAACTCGAGCTCACCGGTTTTTCTCTCGACTCTAATGGCATGCGAGAGAATATTTTCATAATTAACAAAGGAAATTTCACAAAATCAATGGTGTGCGAGATTTGGAAAAAAAAACCGACAAACTCGAGTTGAAAAAATATAATTTTATTTTAAAAAAAGTTGATTTAGAGGACATTTTATTCATTTTTGGACAAATGTACACTTTTTGCAAAAAAAATAAATAGTAATCTCACCGATACTTTTACAAAATTTGAATAGTTCATAGACACATTTAGCAATTTATCCTTAAATAAGATGAGAATAGTAAAGAATAAATAAATCCGTGTAATGGAATGGGCCTGTATTCCATGTTAAAATAGTTGAGCTTATTTGATTGGGCCATAAGCTTGATATAATATAGGCCCATTAAAGCCCAGTTAAGCCCTACCAGTACAAACGTATTCCCCTGTTTGTTTCATCAGAAACCGTGAGAAAATAATTTTGGAATTTACCTGGAAATGTGGTGTTTTTTCAAATCATCAGGAATCACTCAACCTCAACGAGTTCAATGATTCTGTCACGCTGAGTTGGGTAAGTGCTGAAAATTCTTAGTGTTTTTTCTTCTTTCAGTGGCATTTTCTGGGTAACCAAACTCTAGATTGATTATGTTTTAGCCATCAAAGTTGTGTTGTTAATTTTGATGATGGTTTGGGATTTCAATGCAACCAGTATCATGTAATCTGGGTCTTAAAAATGGAAGCTAATTTCACAAATCAGTGGGATTATTGAGTTTTGCTCCAATTAAGCTTAAAATTTTCCAATTAAATCACGTCAGTCTTGAGACATAATAGGACAAGAGACATAGTATTTAGGAACAAATGTTAAGTTTAGGATTAATTTGAATCAAATTGTATAGCTTTAGATCTAGTTTAGGACAAAACTCGAGTTTATGGCTGATTTGAAACCGAATGCGTAACTTTTGAAACATTTTTCTACAAGTTTTGACATAATTCGAATGGAAGAATAAAACGATCCCTAGCTGTTCGATTTCCTTCATTGGACATTTGAGATCGCCTCTAATTATTTGATCGTGTGAACGAACAACTGTCGTCGTCAAATGTTGCAATGCATTACTTTTCTAAATTTGAAGTTTCATGTTGAGTTTGTGCCGATAAAATGATGAACAGGTTCTTTGATTAGTGCTCCTCGGAGCTTGAAGGTTAGTGAAGTTTCTGGTTTGAATCTCTTGCATTTCTCATCCACAAATAACCTCATTTTCTAGTACTCATAGCTGTCTCCATTTTAGCCTTGTTGTGATGCACAAACGACAAAACCAAAAGCGACACAAGTGTGGGTGTGGGATGCCAAGAACCGACCTTGCTTGAATCGGGAAAAAGATGATGGTGGGTGATATTCCAAATCTAGATTAGACCAGAAGGGAATTATCATGTATATATATACATATATGATACGTAATGTGTCACACAGAAATTGACATTATGATGCTACACGCTCACTGCCCTTTTCATTTCTCTATGGGCTCTTGCTTTTCCCCCCAAAGATTCTCCAAGCAAAAAAGAAAATTCCCCAACTTAGCTAACATATGGTGATGGTAGTTTCGATTCTGATAATCATTGCACATCATGTTCTCGAAATCTAGGATCGAGATTGTTTACCGATTGAAGATCATGTTCATGTGGATGATGATACTCAAATTTCTGTGATTGCTTGTTTTCACATTTGAATATGCAAATTTATAGAGCATCACAATCACCATTTAGCTACATAACAGAGTGTTCATGTTCATTTGCAGATAAGGAATTGGAGGAAAATTGAAGTGAACACTTGTTGTTTGTGGTGTGACCTTTGGGTTGATATGGAGTCATTTATCCATGCCAAGTTGATACCCATGCTTCCAAGTTTCCTTCTCATGCCCATAGAGAAAGAAGTCACTAATTCTTGATTAGTCTTTACGGGTCACTCTTCGTCCGACTAGCACCTAACGATTTTTTAGAACCCTGCATACTGTGGCAAGTTTTATGTATATACATATCCTTATAGGCATGATTAGTCATGTGAACATTAGTTTGCATCACAAGAGGTGGTTTTCACTTAATAACTCTCCAATCTAGATTGTCACTTTCACTCATGTGCATTATAGTTTTTCATTAATGACTATCTTGTACATTGTTAACAATTTGTTGATTTTTGGTGATAGAAAAACAAGATGTTAGTTTTAAATAAAATGACCCTTTAACCCTTATTTTCATTTCATTTTCTTGAATGTGTCATCATACGATAAGAATATATTCAAACATATGATTTCCGATGATATGGAAATGGCGGAAATATTACACGCTCCAGTAAATTTGGTGTAGTAGTATGATGAGTTTGAGCAGTCAGTGAGGGTTTGTGAGAGGCATTTTCGTTATTTTATAACAACAGAGTATCAGATGATCACATGTAGGATAATATATATCAAGAATAAAATGAGGAGAAAAGATAGAAGAAAAAAGGAGATGGTATTATTTGACAAGGACAAGACTTTAGTGACCAAAAAGCTCATCACCTCCCCATGCAATCTTCACAAAGTAAACTCGAAATCGCATCCAATTTGAAAATGAGAATGTCTCGAGATGGAAATTGGCTATCAATTTATTTAAGAACAGTAGTACATGTGATAGAAAACCATAAAGATTGAAATTGCTAGTGCTGAGTGAATAATTATCCATAAAACCAAACTAAGGGGTGTATTCAATTAGGATTTTAATTGATTTTAAATGACTTTTAAAAGTCTACAGATTCTTATAATTCTATAGACTCTTTCAAGTCTATAAAGAGTCTTGATGATTTTGATAGAATGATTTTAAATCTCATGGTTGGACATGATACTTCTAAAAGAGTTTGGTATGTGTACCAAGTCTCTCAAAATCATCTAAAGTCATTCATTTATTAAAATCTCTCAAAGTCATTGACTTTTCCAATACCATTAAATTTAAAAAGTATTTTTAAAGTCATGATTGAATACCACAAGGGTTTAAAAATATTTTTAAAGTCATAACTGAATACCACAAGACATGGAAAAACTTTTCAAATTCATTAAAATCCTAATTGAATACACCCCCTAAAGGTGATATTAGGCCAAGATTTATACTTTTGACTAATAAATTATTATGATAAAAAGCATTAGTCAACCTTAATGTTTTTCCAGAAATGGTATAAATAAAATCACCTAGTGTTTAAGGGTCTGTATACAATTCCTAATTAGGGTAAATTTTTTCCTTCTTCTTTGGATGTTCCCTTGGACACCCTTATCTTTCATTATTAATTTCTTTGTTTTGGTACCTTTCATTTTGGTATTGGCACTTACATAAATCAATTGCTACACATGTTACTTCTTTTGCATATCTCCATAAATTCTATGATCATTATTCACATAAGTTTATATTAGTTATGAGAAACTCTATCTGTTTTGAGATCATTGTATATAAGTGTCATTTTACTATCAGATAAATTTACGTACGAATATTTTATAATCAGTTTTCTTTCTTTTTTCTTTAATTTTTTTTTGGGTTTTGTGTGGCCTTTCGGTTTTGCTTGAATTCGATCACAAAGTTGGGAATCTTCTTTTGTAGGAAAAAGAAACTTATATTTTGTGAGAAAATTACACCAAATTGGATAAATCCGACTCTCCTTTATTCATCATTCTCCAACTCAGCAATATGCTCTCATCTCATACACTGCTCAGCACATTTTCAATACATGGATAGACCTCAAGATGCAAAAATGAAACCGCGTAATCACATAAATATACCCATATCAAACCATGCCACGTCGAAATCAATGTTCTAAAGATCTCCGGATAGTTAGATTAGTTCCCAAATAATAATATTCAATTGATCATCGATTACTTCCCTAACGACCCTATGCACCCAATTAACGTCTAATATTCTTTAAAACACATGTCGATAATTATAACCAGTGACCTGATAGTTATTCTTGTTTTGGCACGAAGAGGTGATCTAGTGGATAGATGCAATTTCATGCAACATGGTGTGACAACTCCAACCCCTAAGACTTAGAAAAGCCATTTGATGTGCCAAAGATATGAATATCCGTACTGTCCTTAGATTTGGCATCTTAATCATGTACAACTTGTTTTACATGGGGGCACACATGAAATGTCAACATTACCCTCAATGTTTTATAACATGGTCATGCAAGGTGTCAAGCCATCCCATCGATGTGAGCTCTTGGGGAAGAACGGTATGTTATCCCTGTAATGATTTTTATCATTAAGGTCGACTTTGTTCCCTGCTCGACTGGTGGATCTTATAGCCAGGCTCCCTTATGCTTTTGCACTCGCGGGTCAATCTCTATGTGACTCGAGAAAACCTTTTCACGCCTTCGAATTTTTAGGGTATAGAAACTGTCAACCTGAGACTGTCCCTTAGCCTATATAAGTCATGGCATAGTGTTAGAATTCTAGTGATGGATGCATACAAAATCAAGGGCATTATGGGAATACAAGAAGTATCATGCAAGGTACAATTATTCTACTTTCTCTACACACTCACCTCTATAAATAGACTTCCATGGGAGCTCAACTTCTTCAAACCAAATCACATACTCAACAATTCACCAAATTCACAAAGCTTTCACAGCTCACTCCATCGAATTGCCTTATCCACATTCTTCCCCTTCGCCGTGATCATGGACGCCGTGACGAAAATGGTTGCCGAGAAATCAGTGGTGATCTTCAGCAAGAGCTCCTGCTGCATGAGCCACTCCATCAAGACCCTC
>JAYMTQ010001595.1:0-13081 GCA_036897385.1 Geranium incanum | reverse complement strand
CAAAATTAATAATTTAACTAGTGCAATAATTATAATCAACAATAAATTAAATTATTTCTGCTATTCGACTGGGACTAAAACTGTAATATGTTATTTATTAAAAGTCTGACATCATTTGGAAAATAATAGTAAGGACATTTAAAAAAATATTTCTTTTAAATTTATCATTAGTTATCTTACTTGAACAAATTAAAAGTCAGGATATTAAAATGAGAAATGTGTATAATTAGTTAGAGTGAGCTGTATTTTAAAAACAAAAGTTGAAAGAATATAATAAATTGATTATGAAGTTAGTAAAAGTTTTGAATGATTGGAGTGAAAATGACTATAAGTGTTGAGGTTGAAGAGTCCAGTAAGTTTTGACAGCCAATAGAAGTTTCTCCGGATTGAAGGGCCCGGTTTCATGATCCATAATCGTTCCTTTCCATCTCATACCGTCTGTTATGGTCTTGACCTTTGTTATGACCTCCACCGTATCCCTGAATATGACTGCTCCTTCCGGCCTGAGAACTCTGTCCATCTCCAGCAGAATGTAGCTCATGTTACACCTCTGCTGGTACATGCCCAACACGTTCCCTGCGTGGATGAGATCATATGTTCTCGGATACGTGGACATTGCCTCGCACCAGTCTTGGTACGTCCCGATGAGGCCTCGCTCGTAGATCACTCCCAGAGTGTCCGGGTTGGACTTGGCAGGCACTACGTTCATAACCCACACTGGGTATTTTATCATGGCCGCGGCAAACCCCCCGAGATACGCATTCATGTCCATCACATTCCTGTACCTCCCTTTGCTCAGCGGGTCGAGAATGTCGTTGTAGCGCTTCAACCTCCTCTCCCACACCTCGTTGTCCTCGCGGAACTTCTTGGCTGTCATTCCAGGCACTGACCCACTTGCTATTCTGGGAGGGACAGCAAATGCTCGATCCGGCCATTTCTCCAATGCACCGCCAGCTACTTGTTTTGCTTTACTAACCTCGGGGAGAGGGGTTATGCAATCTTCCATCCTTCTGTACCATCCATCATCTGGATTATTTGACTTGCATAGAGGCGTTATAAAGATTTCCCTGCTCTTAATGCACTCGACGTGGTTGATGGGCTTTCTCCAAATTGCAAGATCGCCCTCTTCAGCTACCTTCTTCCAACAGAGGCGAATGGCAATATCCTCAACGGCGTCTTGCTCTTGCTTCAAATCCTGTTCTGTTCTATCCCAACCTCTCCAGTGCTTCTTCCAGTTGATAGGAGGGCCGGATAGAATCCAATAACCACCGGGCCTCATAACTCTGTCCACTTCGGTCAGATACAAACCATCTGTGGAGTGGAGTGGAGAGAAATGTGATTGATTGAGAATGTACACACACACACACACGTTACGTGATGGATCTGAGCTTACCATACTTGGTCCAAGGTATCAAGCAACGCGAACAGTGAGCCATGTCAAAGGCCCTTGCCGGGTAAGGAAGCCTTTGTGTAGCCATAACACCAATCATGGCAGGAACTCCTCTCTCCAGTGCAAACTGGATTTGTGCTTCATGTGTATCCTTTGGTGCAAAAGACATTGTCAGGATGTTCCTTTTCAACAGGTAAGCTCCCCAACTTGCAACCTTGATTGATAATATATATGTCTTTGTATCAGCAATAACATCAACATGGATGGGATGCTAATAATGTAAGGTAATGTAATTACTTACTCCGCATCCCGTATCAAGCGCTGTTCTGATTTCTCCTGTGGTTAGAGGGATGAGCTTGTCAATGTCATCGATGTATGATTCAGCTCCATCAGGGAACCCCGTGCCTCCTCCCGGGAATCTGAAGCGATCGCCTTCAAGCTGAATCCAATTTTGAACAGCCTTCTCAACACTGAGCTCCTTGTGGGGGATATTGTCATACCAGGCAAAATCACGGCTCTGGGGCCACTTGAAAGGGATTCTATACTTGGGCGGAGCAGGTATCAAGCAAAAGAGAATTTGTTTCTCTTTCTCTGTGGGGCAATGCCTCTCTCTGTACTTCAACCCCTTCCTATCGAACTTCCTCGATCTCGGAGGATAATGACAAGGTGCATACTCACTGTAGGACATATTGCACGCGGGGATCTTCTGGACTCCACTGGATTCAGTGATGTTAATCTGATGATGGCTCTCAAAATCCAGAGAATCCGATGAAGGGGGTTGTGCTGGAGCTCCAGCATCACAGCCTACTCTATTATAAACCTCGGATTGGCTGAAAGGGACAGGAACTGTACTCTGCCAGGATCCTAAGATATAAGATATTACACAAAGACCACTAAGAACCAATATCCAAGTAAGACGTTGTATCGTTGATTCACCACGCTCCTTGGCCATTACAATTACAACCTCTGCATCTGCATAAAAGTCACAAACATCCTCATTTCATATCAAACAAACATATATGAGAGAAACAAGGAATCATCAAATATATTACCTCCCGAACGTGATCTCAGCTAATAAGCCTCCATCACTCCTTGGACCGTGATTATGCAATATGTATGGGTTTCTTTGTTCAAGTGTGGTTTTTCCTTTCTGTTATGAAAAAAGGATAAAAATAGGAGGGAATGAGGTGGAAAGAGAGACAAGAAGCACAAGTAGTAGGGGAAGGAGGAGAAAGAGAAGATTAAGGAAAGTTGTTTGCTGAAAAAGGGAACAACTCCTCTCCGCCATTGGAGGAGCTAGTGACTGGTTCAGACACAAATTAACACATGTAATAACTATAACAGGCCAAAAAATAAAATAAGCTTTGGGCCAGGCCCAGAAATAACAGAATTTTTCTTGCAAAAAAACAAGCCAGGTTCAACTGAGAAACAGTACATTAATTGATTTTGAAGCACCAAATTGTATATAAATAAAACTTTGGGGACATTTCAAAACATAAAGATGCTGTTTTATTGGGATACAAAAGTTGATGACACAAAGCAACTCAATATGCAAGGGTAAGAGCAAACACAGCCTTGAAAATTAGGTGCGCAGTATGTAGACTTCTCGAGCAATGCTTTCTGCATCCACCATTTTCACCTCATTACCTGTTCAAACCAATCACCACCATCTCTATTCAGACACTAATAAATGGAGAAGCTCTTCATAATTTTCATGACTTCCGAATATATGCAGGAGTGAATGTGAGATATGCTTGTTCTTATAAAACATCTCTAATCCAAATGCCTGTTTATTGTGAAAAAATATTTTAAAAATAAGTAATTTCGTTTTTGAAAACAAATGCCCCACATATATTCAGAAATAAACACATGAAAATAGAACAATGTAATTTACTCTGACAAGATTGTATAAGGAGTTACTCAAACATTTTATGCAAGAACGTGAATTGAAAGGGTGTTTTTTTCCAAGATGGCCCAGAAAATATTTCCACTCCCCTTAAAATAAGACTCTTATTTATGCTGTTTTAAAACCAAAATTATACAAATAAAAATTCATAAACTTCACAAAAAACTATAGATGGTTCTAATGAATTATTTCTCATATTAAGCCAAATGTTTACCTCATTGTACATCTCCTCCTCCCTTCACAATTCGGATTGTATCATAAGCTTTTAAGCTATCCCGACTGAAGTTGTCCAGAGCCTCGAGGATGTGAAGCAGTCCAACTTCTATGCAGCTTGAAGCAGCCTGATTCACCTTTCCAACAGCTTCTTTATGCTTTTCTTTCTGTTCAGACAATCTCTTTCTCATCGAAACTAAATTCTCGACTGCTCCACCGTTAGCATTTATCAATGATGCATCTTGATCATACGGTATCCCTTGTTCATCACAAAGATATTTGATCCGTTTATCAAGATCCTTTGAAAGGTAATCAACTTTAAGTCTCTGGTTGTGTTCTTCATCCTGCTTCATCTGCAATGTGTGCAAGTTCGAGCTCAAACCAAGTATAGCTTTAGAAACTCCTGCTCCAGAAACTTTCTCGATTGCATGGTACCAATCATTACAGACAACAAATACGGGAGGAGCCCCAATCCGACTTGGAGAAAAAGGTACAATTCCATTTGGAGTTTCTTCTGGCTCTTGGAAGATGCAAGTTATAAGCCACTTGTGTAGGCATTTTATGAAGGTCTTCTGAACTTCAATATATTCATTAAAACGGGTACCCCAACTTGATATCTCCGCCTCAAATTTTAGAGTAGCCTTTGAGCTTGTTTCTTCTTTAATACCAACTATTGCCTTGTGAAAATAACTTTGGGTGTTGAAGATGTCTTGGAATTGCTTCTGATGGCAACTGGCCACATACTTCCACATCCTTATCAACCTGTAAGAATGTTGACAGTGAAAACTAATATGTCAAATAATCCAAAGATCAGTAGATCACATACACATGTAGGAAGCTTGAATTCACAATGATGAATATAACCTCTTAGTCTGAACACACCAGACAACCAAGTCGGACATAAGCCGACCACCAAACTCTAAACAACACTAAACAAATACCCTAACAACCCCGCCCCACTCCTCCGAAAAACCACACAGGGACAAAATCCTAGAACATACACCCCCTAACCCAAGAGAACGGGAATACTACGAGAAAAACATAGCAAACCGACCACCACTTCCTTGCCTCCTCCCTACACAACACCGAGAAAAGTTTCCCCCGTTATGGAGCACCAGCTCTGATTTCTACAAGGTTAGCTATCCTGAGTGTTATCGGGATGGTTACCGGTTAGGCAGGTGACCCGTGTCTTTCAATTGGGCCTATGTACCATGAGATCCTAAACGAGTACGACAAAACAGACCCACCATGACCCAAAATCAAAGTCATTGCTCTCTGGGCCGAAACCAAAATTAATCCTCGCTCACCTGAGCAGCAACAAAATTGGGTATTTCGGCACCTTCAGACCGAGACCGGAACTCCAATTTGTCATTTTTTGCCTCGAGTTCAACTCCCAACAGAGATGGCTGAACCCAAACCGAGAATTCCCCCACCGCACCACAACACCACCACTCCTCTCCTCCACCGAACCTCTTTGAACTCGCATATCGAGAACATCGAAACTGAGCAGATCTGGAGAGGAAAACTTATGCAGGGTCGAAACCTCTCAAATCAAAAACTCTTTCTGATCTTCAAAGCTCGCATTAAAACTATCAATAACCCTCATTCACAACAAAATACTCTCGTCAAATAAGTAAGGATGTCGTCAAGGAAGCTCGCCGGAGAGACGGCTCCGCCGGGGACGAAGAGTAAGAGACGAAACCCGGCCTTTCTTAGAGAGCTAAAAGAGATAAACCCTATTTTAACTATTCTTAAGTGTAGTTAAAAGCCGCTTATCGCATAAATGAAAGCAGAAAAAGGAAACCCTTTACCTAGTTTTCCAGGGATTAACCAAAAACCGCACCAAAGCCATAGCTCTCCCTCGATTGCTTCCTAGTTTCTTCTTTTTCTTCTCTTGTCAGCACATGACAGGATGAATTAATCAAGCTCACCCTCTTCTTCTCCTGTCTCTCACCTGAAAAAAATTGCATCTTTTCAAAACCCAAATGAAAGATATGACTCTATCTGCACCATTTCGTTTCTCTCACTCAATCTCAGTCCAATCATTCAATTACAGTCCAAGCCGTACCTCTGCGACCTTCCCTCGTACATCCACTGCTATTCACCGTCTCCGATCCTCCAATCTCAACAGATCGCATCCTGATTCCGAGGAATTTCCGCCTCCATCCAATTCCATTTCAAACCTCCTCCGCCTCTCCGCTTCTTCTTCCCTATTTTTTATCGCAGCTTGCACCTTTGCTTTGGGCTTTCGCGGCTTGCCTCCTCCTGCTCGAGCTCTTGATGTTCAAGGTATTTCCAAAAACCTGGCTACATTCATTTACTTTTACAATTGCTAATTTTTGTACATTCTCTTGCAGCAATTGATCAGACTAGCGAGGAGGAGTTTGAAGATAAAGCTAGAGTTTTTCCTTTGACTGTCCATCTCAGATTGGTTGCTCTCCGTGCCTCTGTGCCTCCTTCTTGGATTAAGGTTTTCTATATTGCATTGTTAATTCTGTTTTCTCAATCTAATCTTTGATTATGTGATCACTCCATCTTCTTTTACTTGTAGGATTTCGTCCAATCTCAAGGAAAAAGATTGAGGCTTAAGTCTAAGTTTGACGCCACTCTTGAGGGTATCTTTTCTGATCTCTCTCAAGCTACTGTCAAGCCTAAATCCGCAGCATCAGCGGATATTGTCAGTGTTGCCGACTCGTGGCTCAGTTTGGCTGTTCAAAAATCAATTATTCAACCAATTCAAGAGGTAGAAGACCAAGAATGGTTCAAAGGATTAAGTGAAAGATGGAAAGTAAGAGTACAACTGGTTCTTTCTTTCGCATCCTTACTAGTACATATCGATGTGTTTATGATATTTGTATAAGTCATGCATTGTCTGTCTCACATATGATCATCATATCTATCACCGATATTTCTGATATTAGTCCTCCATTTATATTGTTGTTTTACTCTCGCTAAAAAGGTATCAGATATATCTACGCAGGAACCATGATGGCGAAATTGACCCAGAAGGTAAAATATGGGCCGCTCCTTATCGATGGGGTAGCATTGTGATTGCGTACAAGAAATGTAAACTTCAGAAGCATAATGTAGCCCCAATAAAGGTAATATGTATTTGAGTTTATTTTATTGCATGATAGATTTATCAAATGTCTCATGGGTCATGGTGTTGACATACATAGTAGAGTCTTTTTCTGTATGTTCTCACCGCATAAATCCATAAGCTATACAGCATAAAATAGATGTGATGGCTTATAACATAAATTATGGTGGCTTTAAAAGGTTTATATGCTGCCACTTCTTCTGTATTCCGTTGAGAGTATATCACTTGTCATAACGATATAATGGTATTTTCTAGGTACTTGTATTGTATATACCATTAAAGAGATGTAAATTGCTATTGCAGGACTGGGCAGATTTATGGCAACCAGGCCTTGCAGGGAGGATTTCAATGATTAATTGTCCTAGAGAAGTGGTTGGCGCAGTTTTGAAGTACATGGGGGCATCTTATAACACAAGTAACATTCAGTTGGAAGTCTCAGGCGGGAGGGATGCTGTACAAGAAAATCTTGCATCATTTAGGAAACAGGTACTTGGTTAAGAGATTATCACTGGATTGTTGTGTCCGATATCCACTACTAAGAACTGCAAAAAGAATTGTTAGACATGCATACAATTAGCGTTCTACAATACAGTTAAACTTTACACTGACGAATCTTGGATCCTTAAATACAGTCATCGATATAAACTAATATCGCTTGCTTAGTCTGTTAGCTTATCAATGCCAAAGTTAAACTTTATGAGGTTTCTACAAAACTTTACTCTGACCTGCAAGTTGGAGTAAGTATGTTTTACTGCTATTATGTTTCAAAATGGTGTAGGTTCGACTATTTGACAGCACGCACTATCTGAAAGCATTTGGAGTAGGAGATGTCTGGGTGGCAGTTGGATGGAGTAGTGATGTTCTTCCTGTTGCCAAACGTATGTCTGATGTTGCAGTTATTGTTCCCAATTCTGGAGCTAGCTTATGGGCAGATCTGTGGGTATGCCCAAAATCGTGTTGGCTTGATTTGATAATTACTTGTTTCTCGCTATAATGTTAGTAATAATCAAATTGGAAGATCCTGCTAACTGTTATGGTAAAATCACATTTTATGAGGAGTCGGGTAGGAACAATACAACATATTTATGATTTTCCCCTATGAAGCATGGAATTAAGCCAGATAAAGGACACGACGTAGATTAGACATTTGCCATTATCAAAAGGCATAACGTGCAAAGTGTCAACGATCTTACTTGAAATCATCACCCATTGCTGTTATGGTATTTATTTTTTATAGTAAAATAAAAATAAAAATAGGGAACACCAGCCATTGTTGTGCCATGTCCAGTATACATTGTCATTTTCAATTTTATGTGCCTCCTAGGTTTGTTGTGATTAAAAATGTCCATCCCTTTGAAGTATAAGTTATTTCCTACTTGTAGGCAATTCCTGCCGCTCCTCGTAAAGTTAAAACAGAAGAAATGGGTGGGGGAGTTAGAGGACCGTCTCCTTTGGTCCATCAATGGATAGAGTTCTGCTTGCAACCTGCAAGAGCGCAACCTTTCAAGCAGGAGGTAGTCCCGGGTGCATCTCCCTCCTCCCTCGAAAGTCATCAAGTTGAGGTGCCTATGGAGAACGTCCAGGGGAAGCCAAAGATGGAGACAAACCTTGTAGCTGGAGCTCCTCCACCCGAGATTCTGGCAAAGTGTGAGTTCTTAGAACCCCTATCTGATGCTGCCCTATCTGATTACCAGTGGCTATTGTCTGGTATGAATAAACCCGATCTAGGCATAGCGCACAGATTTCAGCATGGTGTCGCGTCAACATTTCAGACTTTATGGCGGAAGGTGCCACAAAAATGACTAATCTGAAGCAGAAGGTCTGAAGCACAAGTGTAAAAGGCAGTTGAAAGCTATGTACATTTGAGTACTATGAGGACCAAAGCCTCTTTGTATCAATTTGAAAAGACAGGCTCATATAATTTTGTTAGAGATATATTGCTCAATATTAGCCAATATTCTTAAAATCTCCTACTAGCCTAAGTCTGATTAGTCCTTATAAATCATACACGTCGGACTAGCTTTTGATATATCTTTTTAAAGGAACAAATGCAAAAAGTAGTTGGGAATTATTCAATTTTTGTAAAAAATGGTTGTGAACTTTCTTTGTATATGAACTTATTCTAAAATGAGAAGTCTAAAATGTTTTTAACTTAGCATTGTTACATGTATTTTTTTGCAAATCTCCTTTATTAAATGTTGGCACAACCTTTTCAAATATACATCTATTTTATTCTTCAATTGTCACTCCCTTACCGTTTTGGCTTGAAATTGTCATCATTTGTACACATTTAGTTTGTTTCCTATCACTGGCTGTTAAATACAAACCTTTTTTTATCAGCCTGTTAAATACAAACTATTCTCTGGTTTGAAGCACAAACTATTGTGAATTAGCAACCCCCAAGACAGAAATAATAATCAACAACCCTCTTGAAGAATGTTGAACACTCGGAGTTTTTATCCCAATCTCCTCTCCTCTTCTGACTCTTCCAACTTTGACTTTTAGTTGAAAATCATCACTACTTAAACTAGAAAAAACTCATTGCAGCTGATAAAGATAAGGATAGCCATCTTAGGAAATATAAAGGATAGCCATCTTAGGAAATATAGAGATAAACATAATATATCAGTGGCCATTAATGCAATATCAATCAAGTGATAAAAATATTGAGGAATATATAACAATTTTTGTAACTTAACATATACAGATATTTTCCTAATCTATCGACAGCCATTCGATCATTAGCAACATTCGTCGCCCCTCCATCAACCAATTCTGAATGAATCATCAATGTTAACAAAATACTGATTCCTAAGACTACATTGTCAAAATGGGTTCTGTAGGTACATGAACAAGTCATCGTTGGCACCAAATTGGAGCTGAGAAGAATCATAATAAGCTCCCATGGCCATTTCTGGGAACCCATCCATGTAATTGAATTGGAAGTCAAGTGCTTGCTCCAACTCGCTCCACTTGGCCTCGCTCTGCACCTCCTTCTCGCACGGCGACACCACCTGCTCCGAACTGCTCGACTCCCTGGGAACCGACTCTGACGTGTCGGTGTACAATTGTTCGTTCACGAACGACATTGTTTGTTGTTGTTGCTGTCCGAACACGATTTGCGGCTTTTGGTCTTCAAATTCAGGAAATTGTTTCGCCGATGCCTTCCTCTCCATAGGAACATGCTTCTCTATAGCTCCTTTTTTGTTGTATATCCGACACAGCACCCAATCATCGAGCTGCAATACAAGTTCCACGTTTATTAATCAAAATATTTCTATACTGGTTTTAATCAAAATCAACAAGTTTGAAAAAATGAATTGTTGCTTACCCTTGAGCCGTTTCTCTTGCCGGCCGAGCGATCAACATTGGCAAGGCGATACTCGTGCATGATCCAATTAGTTTTGACACCTCTTGGAGCCTTTCCGGCATAGAAGACCAGAGCCTTCTTGATTCCAAGAGCCTTTGGCTTCCCGATCGGCTTGTCCGCTCCGGTCGCCTTCCAGTACCCGCTTCCGGCTGCCCGGTTCGGCCTCGAACCGTTAGGGTATTTCCGGTCTCTCGGAGAGAAGAAATACCATTCCTTTTCACCATAAAGAGACAACCCTACACAAAATCAAAAGAAAATTAGGTCAAAATTGTCCCTTTTAATTAAAATGCCTAGATTTTCATAAGACCCATTTTGCAAACATAAATTTCAAATTTTTATCGGAACCCAATAAAATTAAGGGCAGATCTGGAAGAGTCGTGTCCTTAAATGAAGAAGATCAAATTACCAGGAAGCTGCCATGGATC
This sequence comes from Geranium incanum, assembly GCA_036897385.1. NCBI lineage: Eukaryota > Viridiplantae > Streptophyta > Magnoliopsida > Geraniales > Geraniaceae > Geranium > Geranium incanum. Next base: position 2,677 of record JAYMTQ010001595.1, on the reverse strand, counting down.
GAACTTATACAAATCAATCTCTGCTATGATGGGAGCAGAAATAGACTGTCCTCCGCATTTCTTGAGCAGATAGTGATTCACCAATTCCTCATCTGTTGGGTGGAATCTGAATCCAGCTGGTAGCTCTAGATCTGATCCTTTCATCATCTTAATTCTTCTCTCTTTCTGGTCTTTACAAAAAGGAATCGATCTCTCGGCGACTCTGTTTCGTTTTCTTGATTCTTCTTCTTCTTCTTCTTCTTCTCTGTGCTCTGCTTCTCTCTCTCTTGCTCTGTTTCTGTTGAGCCGCTGAGTTGAAATGAGCAACACGATTGAAGGAGGTGGTTTTATAGTGCGTGTTCGTGTTCGGACACTTTTTCGACACGTGAGGGACAGGATATTTAGCTTGTCGCGGCTTTTTTAAATACATTTTCATTAATTTTTGGGAAGGTTGAAATAGAAACAGTGGCTACCGAGGGCTTTCTATGAGATCGCGCCATAGGACGACACGCGTGCGTGATGAGGCCTAAGATGCGAACACGTGGCTGGAAGTGCACGTGTGAGCGTTGCTTCGTTTGGCAATTCTGTCACTGCGTGCGTCACGGAACTTGGGCGGGTCGGAAAGTCGGCGGACCCTCGCGGACATTTGACCGTTATGACTTTGGTAACCTTGGACGCTAGTGAAACTGGTTCCTGTCTTTTGGGCACTGACCAATCACAGGTTGCCTTTTCCTTTGACTGAGTAACTTTTGAGCCGGAGATTAAATGATTTCCTCGTCTTTGAAGCCGACAGTGACGTTGGTTTCAACGAAGACCTACGCACGCCAAGAATCGTCACCAGTCACATGCTTGTATGCGATTAATGAATAGTAGACTCGTTCAACTTCATTTACACACGTGCTGGAAATCATACAATCCTATCCAAAACCCATGATTCTCCAGTCCTATGATTAATGATTATGTCCAAATTAATTTCAGTCAAGTCAATTGAAGAACCATTTAACTAGGTGCTTAAGTTTAACTGGAGATAGAAAGGCATCAACACCTACTATGACTAGTATGCTACCCAATATTGTATGAATCGTGAAGCTTAAGTAATAAGAAATCAATTATTAACTATTCAATTAGAGAAATTGAATAATTAATCAATAGACTGCAAGTTGGACAACATGCGAGGCCTTGGCGTTTGTGTTGTGACATAGACAATGACATATTTTCTGGAAGCTGCTTGGGAACTTCCAGGTTGACATGCCCATGCATTATGTCTCTTATCCAAGAGATTACTAGTAAATTTGATGCTGTAGTTGTGATACCACATATGTAACAATATAATATATGCATTTTTGCAGAAATAATTGGTGTATCATGATTTTTTGCAATTCCTATCTCTGCTGATTTTTGGTGCAATTCCTATTTGAATTGATTTTTGAACTACAATTATTTAAAAATTAGAACGATAATGAAAATACCCTTCGAATTAACAAAAACGTACCTTGTAAAAGCACCCTCTCCTTCTCCATATATGTTTTTCTGGTGGGTTCACCTGTCTCGCCGACGAGTGAGAGACACTAGCGCAAACGAATTGATGCTATTGATGAACGGCTGGAGATCTGTTGAGAAGTAACTCAACATCTCATTGGTGATGGGATTGTTAGATATATTATATATATTATATTATATTACTTGTTAATGTACGAGCTTGAGGCCCACTACGTGTATTGTATCAATAAGTATAAACTCTAACCGTCATATCTCACGTAAACCATAAATCATCGAACCTATATATAGAGACATTTGTACCATATTGTAAATCATCAATCATTTAATAATATAAACACTTTCATGGTATCAGAGGTCTCTCTCTCTCTGTATTTATATATATTGTAGTATTATATCTTTCCTATTGTCATATTAGGGTTAGTATTATGTTTCCTTATTATATTCTATTGTTCCCTATAAAAGGAACCACTATTGTAATTCATCATCAAGTATTCATCAACCATTCAATCAATAAACTCTTTAATGATATCAGAGATTTAAGTCAGATCTTAATTAAATTTTTTCGTTACGTGTGGTTTTGCCCACTCGTTAATTATAATTTAACGGGTTGGCGAGGCATCTTACTTTGTTTTTAAAATTATGTTTTTAAAAATTATGTTTTTCAAGCCTCTTGTCTCTACGACAAATAGTCTCATTCTTCTTCTCTAATATTCAAACATCCTTTCTTCTTTTGTCTTATCTCTAATTTGTCTTTTTCTCAAACCAAAATATTCTTATTTTGCTAGGTTGTATGCATATCCCTTATTCTCATCACTCTTTACTATCTTTTTATTCATCTCCCTCCCTCTTCAAAGGTTTCTTTTATCCTATTCACTATTTTGTCTCAATCTCTTTCTTCTTCTAATATCATATTCATCTACGTGATTCTTTTTTCATCTCCTAATCTAAAAACCCTTCTAAATCTCTCGATTTCCTATTCCTTAGTCTTTACATTCATTTTCTCAAATTTTCTTTTAAATGACTTTCCTTTACATATTATTCTTTTTTATTCTCAAATCAAAATTTCTTTTTTCTATCTATTAATCTCCTTTATTTCCCATTTCTTCCCTTCTCTTAAACTTCTTTTTATTCTTTCCTTCAGACCCCTTATTCTATTTTTATATTAATATCTTACATTAATAAATTAAATCTTCTTAAT
>JAYMTQ010001594.1:0-13087 GCA_036897385.1 Geranium incanum | reverse complement strand
GCCATACTACTAATTTGAGTAAGTTCAAAATCAATTTGATACATATTCAACAATAACCCTAAATCATTCTAGACACAAGACACTATTATTCAAATTCATTAGGTCAATGCCTACAATTATGAGCAATGCTATTTTATCTAGCCATATTTTATCTTCAACCAAATTAATTAATTTCCGGGCTAAATTGAAAAATGCACGCAACATAAAAATTATTAACATTTCAAATAAATAGTATAATATAATAATGTAATTGATTATATTACAACAAATATATGTGGTTGGGACAAGTCGTACTTGTGATTAAGGAATAGCTTCATCTTCATCAATTCCTTCTACTGGGAAGGAGTTTGTTTCTCTGTTGGGGTGGTTTGTGCAATTGTCAAAATCTTTGCTCCTTGCACAATCAGCTACTCTATTTCGGTGGAGCCAAGAATCATTCTCTGGCAGATATATGATTATTTATGAAAACCATGTTCATCATATAGGGTCATATAGGGTCCTTGTTGGATATATCATAGCCCTATATATGTGCTCATTAGAAACTTCCGAAAACAATAAATATTGAACAATATTTTGAGCAATAATTTCATTTTGGATGGTGGCTTTTGTTTTCTCGTGTTTATTGCAAGTCCCCAAGTGACCCATTCTTCAATAGTCTCAAAGGATATTATTCTCTCACCTAACATTTTTTTTTTATTTCCTTGCAATCAAACAACTTTGACTCCAATACTTTTTTTTCTGGATAAGTGTGTAATCATAATTGGTTTATAAAATGATTTTAACTTCAATAATCATGGACTAAATGATTGTATAAATCTGCATATAACCCCACTCCAGGCTTCTCTTTATTGATGAATTAATACAAATATATATATTTCTACCTTTTTCCCAATTCGTGGGCCTTTTAAATAATAAATAAATAACAAAAATGGCACCAAGGTTAGTGTTTGAGTTATTATTAAATAAGTTATAATACCGTGAATATTAGAATTGTTCTTCGTTGTTTGGGTTGATAACATATCTTTAACAATAAGTTTTTTTTAATAAAAAAATTTATACTTTTTAGTTTATAAATTTTTCCCATTAAAGATTAGTGAACTATATTGACATTTAATGATGACTCATTTGATTGACATTGACACATTGTTGTTTTTCATTAGGTCAATATTGGAGGTGCTTTTTGAAATATTTCTATATTTTACTTATAATTCACCAATATTTGATAAAATAGAAGAGTTACATTCAGTTTTAAGTGTATTAAAAATCTATATATCATTTTTTACAGACTCGTAAATGTAAATTTAAATCGAATCGAATAGCGTGCCAAATAAATATGAGTTTCGATGTAGTTGTCCATTATGTACCTAAATATTAATTGCCAGCCCAACAGCACCAAAATGGTAACCCTATAGTTAGCCTTCTACATCAGCCATTAATATTTACAAATTGATTGTAGGATTGATAGATTAAGATTTTACCCAAAGTTATGGAAATCATATCGCGAAGATATATCGGGTAGTCGATAAAAAGGGAGATCTGACAAACTCGGGAAGATCAAGAAAAAATCGTGGCAAAACGCGTTTTGTAATAAATAAATAATTACATACATCTCATATTTATTACTCATTAAAAAACAAAATGAATGATATTTAATCATTTTTTATTTCAAACTTGTCGATAAACTCGAAGTTCAAACGTGAAATTGAAAGAGATGAATGAATGGGGGTTTGACATTTTATTTGTTGTTTATTAACCCAAATTCAAAACCGAAATTAATTAGATGGACCGAATAAGACCGTATTAGATCGGACAAAACCAAAATTAATTGATTTAAGTTGGAGTAGACCATAATTAATTGCTTTGGACTGGATTAGACCGAAATCAATTTGAATTTTCTTGGGTTAACCGGGTTTGACATGTATTTTCACTGATATCGGCCGTTTCGTCTCGGAAAGCTTGTAAAAACCGATATATCGGCCGGTCGTGGGAATATCCATAACACTGCCCTCAACTAAATAAAACCCATCTTGATTCAAAAAATAAAATAAAACTCATCTTCAAGTTATTTTAATAAAACAATTCTAGATTGGGGAAGAGGGATTTTTGTAATTATTCAAGAACAAGACTACGAGTAGACATTTCGAACCCAGAACTAGTCCCGGACTATAATAAAAAATTTAAAAGTTGTGGTAAATGGTTCAACTTAGGTTATGAATTCGAGAGAATTATTCAATTCTGCTTCGATTCTAGTTCTTGAAACCTGTAATCGCTAGTTAATTGGCAACCACCAGAGTGGTTTGTGTTGTTACGTGTCTAGCTCTTGTCCACCCACCCACTCATCCATGCATGTTATTTATATTTTATTGTTATTATTTGTTTGCAAAGTTTATATTTCGATTGAGTTGTAATAATTATATTTTAACATTCGATTCATTAGTATTTGTATAATTGCACATTTTAAGTTTTTAGCAATAAATAGGGTTTCAATCCATCTAATTCAACTTGTAAATCGAACATAAATGAAAATAAAAAATTAATTGGTTCCAATCAGGTATAACCGAGAAAGTGAATTAGAGAACCATCACAAAAATCATATCATTTTCTCGCATAACGGTTCCGATTTGGTTTTAATAACTGAGGAACTAAATGGTCGGGTCTAGTTCTGGCCTGTTCGATTCTGGAATCGTGTCCACCCGTAGACATGATGATATCGAGGATATTTAAGAAAAAACTAAGAAGCAACATGAGTTTGGGATATGGAGAAGGGAGAGGATGGGACGAGAAGGAGAAAACTCGGCTTAAATCTGCCTTGTTGTCATTCCTATTATAAACAACATCTGATTTGTTTTTCAAAATTGTATTCATGAGGTTGGCTATAACATTTTGATAAAAATTAAATTCACGTGACGATAAAACTTGACTTCTCAATTATTTTAAATGACAACATAAAGAATCAATCATTTGAAAGTGGTGATAAGCAATATTTTTTAGTTACCGATGTTAAATTGAAAATCACAAATAATTGAAGGTGGCTTAAACAATGATTACTCAATTAATTTTAATAGGCAGCCTAAGAAAATTTATAGTCAATGATAGTAAACTAAAAATTGCAAATATTTTGAATGGTAAATTAAAAATCATGAATAATTAATGAAATTATTTTTTGCAATTTCTCCGATGTTTTAAACCTAATGAATAAATTTTCTCTAATTCCTTGGATTTATCGGCGTAGTATCGCACATAAATTTACCATATATATCCGAATTAATTAATTACTGGAGAAGTTTAATTGCATTATACCACGAGTAATAATAATCGAAAAAGAAAAGACTTGTATTCATGAAAAAATGGTCGGTAATGAATTCAAATTTAAAATCATTAAAAGATACGAAATCCGTTTTTGAAAGAAAAGTAATCAAATAAAAAAAATTGTAACCGTCAATTCATTGACGCGCCCACAAATTTCTTTTTCTGTTTCTGTGCCTATCTCCTCCTTTTCCCTATAAATGCACATTGCTCGCCCACTCACCACTCCGACGATCTTCACCGGAGACGCCATTACAGTCCACCGCCGACCGATACATACACGCATATAACCTATCTATCTATCTATCCTCCTCCATTTGTTTCCGATTTGAAGATACTGTATCGAATTTGATGCTCTGAAAGGGGAAAATATGATCAGAGGGACGATGTACGAGCCAGTGAAGGGGAGGGTCGACGGCGACGCGGATCCCAAGTACAAGTCCGTCGAAGACGTTGAGATCGCTCTCCAGATCTCGCGATCCAGATCTCATCCCAATGCCGGCGCTGTGAAGATCGGCGACGCTGAGCCGTTGCTTCCGGTCAGCGTCAAGCCGGAGCAGAGGCAGATGCGGCAGCGATTGGTCTCTCTCGATGTGTTTCGCGGCCTCACCGTCGCGGTACGTTTCTCTACTTTCTATTTTTGTTTTGGTTTTTGATTTTGCTCCGCCGCGAACGGCGGCGGCGGGAGCTCGGTGGGGGCGTGCGCCACCGCCGGAGCAGTGTAGGAGCTGAAATTACGGTGTCGGTTCTGATGAATTGCTTATTTCTTCCTGATCTTCGGTGAATTTTGGTGACTTTGATTGATTAATTGGTTGACGATTGCGTGACCTGTTTGAATTTTGATATTCCATACGCAAATTAAGTTAATTCGTCTGTTGACGTTTTCTTTGACCTGTTTTTCTCCATACCGTACAAACAATTGAAAATTTCCCATTAATTATTTCTGAAATTCTAATTTTTATGAAGAAAATTAAATTCGTTGATTTTTACCCAAAAAAGTGATTACATGATAATGGCCTAATGGGTTATATTTAAATAACATTATGGGTGGATTCTGAATTTTTAATTTTTATTATAAAGTGAAATATGTTGATATTTTTACCAAAAAAAGTGATGACATGATGGGTTGGAAACAGAGAAGAGTAGACTTAAAGAAACGAATGAAAGTGCTTTATTATCTTCACAGAGCTCCTCTTTACTACGGTTTTGTGATTTAGTGGTCTGTGCACATATGCTTTAATGGAGGCACAGTACATTACACTTGACCTGTCATTTGAGCCTCTCAAAGAGTTTTTCTTGGGACGTGCATGAGTCTGGTGTTGGGTCTGCAACAACACTTTTATTTTTTTCTGCTGCTTGATTTTATGAGCCGCCCACAGCCAGCTCTACGTGTCAGTCTCAGTCTGACCAAGTTTTCTTTTGTGGCTAAAACCCATGGGCATGGTTGGTTGGGTGGTTGGTGGGTGATGATAAATGCTTGCACTCTAGTTCTCTCTGGATTTGGTCCACTATGGATCCAATAAGCCCAATTGGGCCCATTTGGTTGAGCCATGATCGGTAATGGATATTGTAAGTAACTGCTTTAACTGTAATGAACAACCACAAATACATCTACTGATCTACAGCAAGCCTCTTGGATGACATAACTGTTTTGTTGCTGCCAGTTGTCTTATTTTATGGAAATGATAGATTGATCTGAATATTGGGTTATTTGCTTATGGACTAAAGTTCATTTTTTGTCCATGAACTTTCTAGTTTAATTTGTGTTTGTTTCTCAATTTTCTTTTGATCCAAAACCCCCAAAACTAGTCCATTTAAGGTATCTATCAACTGGGTCAACTTCCTGTTAGTCTACCCTGACATGATAAACTCAACAGTCACCTGGCAAAGTGAACACTATATGATTGAATCAAGCTTAATTTTAAATAATTGTTCACATGACAAGTCATCATCGAACTAAGTCGTGCTAGCATTTACTAAGATAGAAGTCAATCTCATTAATGATTTGTCCTTATTTAGATCACTGCCAGGGATATATGGATGAAAATAAATTTCATGGACTAAAATGCACTTTTCCTTTCGTATGTTTATGTGATCTATTACTGTTGCAGTTAATGATACTTGTGGATGATGCTGGAGGACTTGTGCCTGATATCAATCATTCACCATGGAATGGTGTAACTCTGGCAGATTTTGTCATGCCATTTTTCCTCTTCATGGTTGGTGTCTCACTAGCACTTACTTACAAGGTATTTTTGGTTTAACATGGTATATAATTATTCTACTTTTCGGTGCTATGTCACGAGTTAACAAATTACTTTTCTGTAGAAATTGTTGTGCAGAGTGGTTGCGACAAGAAAGGCACTACTAAGAGCACTCAAACTCCTAGTGTTAGGTCTTTTTCTTCAAGGTGTGTCAGTTCTATAGCTTTTAGATCATGTTTCATGCTTTCACAAATCTTCCACTAGTTTATCATAGTAATATAGCAAAATCCCTTGTGGGGAAGGGAAAAAAATCACAAATGTCATTGTCATAACAAAGACGTCAATATTCTACGTTTAATAGAAAAGTGACATTCCTGATATGCTTAGGAATCATATAGCATATTGTTATATTCAATTGAGCTAAATGCCTACTCTCTCTTTCTTAGGGGGCTTTTTGCACGGTGTTCATGATCTGACATATGGCGTGGATATTGCACAGATAAGATGGACAGGAATATTGCAGGTATATATGTGGTATAGTCCTATGTTCCTTTTGTTCTTGATTGATAATAAATCATGCAAGCAGATAAAAACTCCTAGTTGCAGAATTTGATTATCAGTCCTCAAATGCCTGGTATTTATAGTCATATCATTTCGATCGGAATATGACGTTTCCTTGAGCAAACTAATTTTTCCCCTTTCAGTTTTTAAGTGATATAACACTAATTGTTGCCTGCAGTTAAGGATTTGATTCATATATTTGGAAGTTTTTACTTTGGTTGTATATTTGATAGATGACATCTTCTTTTTCAGAGAATTGCATTTGCATATTTAATAGCAGCAATATGTGAGATTTGGCTGAGGGTGGATGATGATGTTAATTCAGGATCATCTTTGTTGAGGAAGTATCGATTGCAGGGGTAAGTTTTTTCAACGTGTTGCACAATTTTCTTACCGTTTTTTGGTCTCTTGTGAGTTATGACCATATCATACGTCAAAATTCCATTCCAGAAGCATGAACAGGGAATTGGGAGATAAACAAATTCGTACTTCAGCAGAATAACCAACTCAAATCTAGAAAAATTTCTGTCAGTTTAGGGAAAACTAGTGCACCTTATAGATCCCTGTATTGTCTAACAAACGTTAAGATACACTAGGTCAATAGCTACCAAATATGATAATTGCCATTGTGTGCAACTCGGTAATACGTACATTGGAAATTTTTTGGTTAGCCACATTCTGTGCTTTGTTTCAAACCTTTGTACTGATATCTCATTTGTTCTCTAGTTAGTGATGTGTTACAGTTATAAATCTCTCTCTATTGCAGGGCTGTGGCGTTGGTGCTTACTGCTGTATATCTTTCATTATTATATGGATTGCATGTTCCTGATTGGGAATTCATGATTCCCGGTGGAACATCTTCTCCCCCTCAAGTATTTTCAGTGAGCATCCTTTTCTCTTGTCATTCATCCAATTCTTCAAACTAGGTTTTAGACTTCAATCTATGATTATTTATTATGTTTTTCAAACTGGGGGAAAAGCAGCCTCATAATAATCCTTTTCCACGTGAAGGTGAAATGTGGAGTACGAGGTGACACTGGACCGGCTTGTAATGCCGTAGGGATGATTGATCGTTACATTTTGGGCATTGAACATTTATATAAAAAACCAATCTATGCAAGAACAAAGGTTCATACCCAGAATTTTCAAGTTGGTTGCAATGCTTCTAACTTTTTGTTGGACTAACTGAATCACGTGCATTCATACTTGTTCTACACAGCAATGCAGCATCAATGCCCCAGATTATGGCCCACTACCTCCAAACGCGCCTTCATGGTGTCATGCTCCTTTTGATCCCGAGGGACTCCTAAGGTGTGCGCAATTTCTTCATCATGTTCATTCTTTACCAATTTCCATGTAATGCATATTGAAACAAGGTCTTACTTGTGGTCGTGCAGTTCCATAATGTCTATTATCACCTGCTTGGTTGGTTTGCACTTTGGACACATTATCAACCATTTTAAAGTAAGAAGTTCAAATCATTTTCAGGTGTTCTTTTTCTTTCTTTCTTGTATTGCATTTTTTAGTAACTCTCATCACTTCACACGTAGGATCACAAGGATAGGATTTTCCATTGGATGACAGCATCAACTTGTCTATTAATGGCGGGCATTGTCTTGGACGTGTCCGGTAAGTGGCTTTCCTTTGAATTTCCTTGTACCTGCTTTTAGCGGAGTTTTACTTGGCTGTAACTCATCCTTTCTGTTTTGTCGTAGGGATGCATGTAAATAAGGGCCTTTACTCGTTGAGTTATGTGTGTGTCACTGGTGGGGTTTCCGGAATTCTATTTACCGGAATTTATATCATGGTTGGTTATCTGATATTTTGGTTAAATGTTTTGCGCATGAATATGGATGGTAAAAACCGTCTTTTTTTCTACAGGTTGATGTGCATGGATTTAGGCGTCCCAGTGTTGTGCTCGAATGGATGGGGATGCACGCATTGACTATATACATTCTTGCAGCTTGCAACGTCTTGCCAATGGTTATCAACGGATTCTATTGGAAGACGCCTCAAAACAACATTGTATGTTTATTTCCTCAACTTCACAGAAAGAAACAATAATCATTTGCACCTATCGTTTTTCTTTTCTGATAATCCTGCTATTATATCCTGCAGCTTAGATTAATCGGAATTGGGAGAAAATGAGGGTTTGCGAACAAGCAATATTGCGAGTGCACAGTTTTGTTCTAAGCCTCTTGGAAAGCAACTACTTCAGGGCACCATTCAATTGCGGCTTTGAACTTTTGCCGTCAAGGTTAGAGAATTTCCGAGCTTGATCTTGTGTATCTATTGACAAGCTCTTGTTATTCTCTCTTCTGCCCTGATTTTATAACATAAACTCTAAGAAATGCATAGAAATGGAGCTATTTATCTTTTACTCTTATCTTGTATTGGCACAGAAGTGGCATAGACCAATCAAAGAATCGTTGGTTTCAAATGACAAAACTGACGGTCTTGACTATAAGAAAAATACATACATTGCTTTGGGATTAGGTCATCATTGCTGCCTTAAATCACTGATTTGATTCCATCACGTTTAAATTAAGCTAAGAGAAGCATACTTTAGCCGCAAGCAACTAATTGGATTCTCATCTCTACAGCTTCCTTTTATCGGAGGGTATGGAATATATTAGTCGCAGAACAAGTTCTCAAACTAGTGGATAAATATTTTAATATTGATTATATTTAACAAAATAAAAAATATAACCCATCAGTATAAATTATTTTAGCTTCAAGTATTGTTTATTTTTATTCTATAAATTGTATTTTGCTTAAAAATAATTGACTACTTGCGAAATCAATAACTTATAAAGCTTCCTTTAGTTTCATATCTTGACTTAGGCCTTAGGTTACGGAGCAGTATGCTATGAAGCTTATATATAATCTAATAAGCAAATCAAAGAAACAAAATAGATAAATCCATCCACCAAGAGTTACATTTCCAAGAACTCCACAGCGACATTCAAACAAATAAAGCGAAACTTGCTTCACAAGTAGGGCAAAATGGTATAAACTGTCTGCACAATAGTAAGAGCAAAGAGGAAAATGGCGGCAACAAGCGACAAGACAGCCCAGGGGTTCCTAAAATAGGTCTCGATCAAATTGGCCCTCCACCGGTTCCAAGGCTTCCTGCAATAATCAATCACCTTCCTGTGCATGATCTCCAGATCGCTCTCCGGATCCAGAGTCACATCCTTGGACAGCGAGTTGAACAGATCCGCGACCGCCTTGTCGCTCCCTAGCGCGTTCTGTATGATCCCCTTCCCGTGGAGCAGTGCCACGTCCCGCTCGCTGTCGATGATGTTGTCCATGAAGAACACGTAGGAGGTGACGTCGTTGCCCGCCCCCACGTGGAACCGCTCGAAGGCGATGAGGTTGAGGAGGTTGGACTCCGTGGCGTCGTCCACGATGATCACCGGGAGCATCAGGATCCCGTGGTTGAAGGAGATGTCGCGGAGGCTCGGGGTTTTCGATTTCTTGAACTCGATCCCGGCCTCGTTGAGCTCCACGGCCGAGCGGATGATCTCGTCGCCCGAGAGATGGGTGGGGCGGCGCTGGCGCCGGATTCGGGTCTTCTTGTGGGGGGCGTGGAGGATTAGGGTTTTACGGTAGATGTCGAGGACGTGGAGGGAATTGGGCATGTCGGAGGCGTGGGTGCCGGGCGACAAGAACTTTTGTACTAGTTTTTGCACGAACTCTCCGTCCTGCGATATATTTTCGGATGATAAAAATGTTACAACCAGAAAGATCCGAGTGCATAATCAAATAAGACATGAAAAAGTGTTAGTGTACTATGCTTATTGCATAATTTACCCTAGGCTTGTTATGTTTTTGCAATACAATGATGCGGCTAAAAATCAAATAAAAAAATGGAAATGTCCTTCAAATTAATTTATTTTGGAAAGGATTACATGTCATAGACACTCATTGCAAAAATTAGATACTGTACTAGAAGACTATTAAAAAATTACATGAACCAACCAAAATTTATACCACCCGACTCGAATTAAGAAAAATCGAACCTAATCAATTTGGTTATAACTAAAATTAAAATTGAATTGGTTCAATTCCAGTTCATAAAAGTAGATCTAATAGAAAATTGAATCGAATTGAAAATTGATCGGTTTTAATACGCGTCTCGTATTAGATCACCAATATTTGCTAGTTGGGCTAAAAATATTGGGAATGTCAAATAATATAAGTCAAAACATGCCCAAAAGTGAGAAATTTATGGAAATTGGTTTAAATAAAGTATACCAAATCAAATAAAAACATACTGATTCAAAACCAAATTGAACTGAATTCAATTCCAATTTGGTTTTTTAGGAACCATGTTAGTTAGTTCAGTTCAATTTTAAACCGGTTTGATTTAAAGCCAAACCATGAACACCGTTACACAGGCTGTTGGTTCCAAAAAATACACAAATAAATTTGTCGTATGAGATTTTGAGGGTTATGATTTTCTTTACCTTAGCATGATCGCTCTCAACAGCAATGAGCGTGTTGAGAAGAAGAAGCGGCAGCTGGTTCTCAATCATCAACATGTCCCTCTTTATATACGGTATGATGTGGAGCTTCCCATGGTTGCTGAACACAGGATCGTTGGGAGCATAATCGTTCATAACCATGGTCGATGTCCGAAAGATCTCCAGCATGAAGCAGCCGTCAAGAACCATCAGCTGCAAGAACCTCTCCGTGTCGTCCCTCCACGACCGGTCGAGCTTCGCGTACGACTCCTTGAGCTCCTCCACCACCAGAGACAATGGCTCCACGAAGGACTCGAGCTGCTTCTTGGATCTCCTGATGAAGTGGAGAAGTGCTCGGTGCTTGTGCTCGTCCATGGGCTTGAGGTGGTCCTGCCCGTGGTGGAACGGCCCGAAGGAGACGGCTTGGGGCCGGTAGGCTCTTTTGTTTAGGTCGGTGACGCAGAGAGGGACTTTGTAGATTGATCGTTTTTGCCAGTGGAGGGTTTCGAATGTGGTGTCCATCATCTTCTCCATTTCTTCATTCACCTTCATGACCCAATTTGTGTCTTCCATGATGAGGTCTAGTGGGAACAGACCCACATCGGGAGAGAGTAATATATGTTTTTTGTTTGTTCTGCTTTTAGGGTTGCTTTGTAGGTGAGGAAGTATATGTCCTTGACAAGCAATTCCTAGAAATTAAATAGGTTTTGAATCAAGACTGAACTCGCTGCGATATGAGTCAGGAGGTAGCGTTGTTGGGGTTTGGTATTCTGATTTGAGCTTAATTTGTCTGAGAGTTTGAGGGAGTGAAGTGGCGCCCAATAACAGTAATGGTCAACGAGTCAAGGTTTAGAAGTGACACCCGTAACTGGGGGTTCAGGGAGGGGGTTCTCAAAACCATATGATATGTTCGAGATTTGATATTCTAAATTTGACCTAATTTGGGCCCAATTTGTCTGGGCTTTAGGGTGCAAAGTAGCCCCTAATAATGGTGGTCAGCGAGTCTGGGTCCAGGGCGACACAATGGGTTGGGGTTCGGGGTGCGAAGTGGCTCCTAATAATGGTGGTTTGCGAGTTTGGGTCTAGGGGTAAGGCCCTAGGCTAGTGTTCGGGGGAGCGGAAAGGACCCCAGAACCATATGTTATGATGCTATATGCTACTTGGGATGGGCTTAATTTGGGCCGTCTATTGATTTAAGGTTTTATGTTTTTAATTTTTCTATTAAAGTCGGACGTAAACTGATAGTGGGTAAATCCACTATCTCTTCCTGTAGATGTAGTTGACATATTCTTGTAATTTTTCACTTTTGATCTTTCTCATAATAACAAAATGAAAAGCTACAAAAATTGAAGCATCTTCCAACAAAAAAGTGGGAAGGAACTGCAAAAGATGGATGTTTTGTTAATATGGTAACATTCCTTCCTTGAATAGAGTGAAAATTTTGTGTTCATTGCTTGGTTGAAACTGTATAGCCTTAAAGGCGCAAAGGGACACTAAACACATAAGGCTCAAGCAAACCATTGTTCTTCTGATTTTGCTTTGTGGCAATATGCATTTCTTTTGTTCTTTATCAGATGGAACTTTATCTAGCAAGTCTTCTTAGATTCCAGTAGAGTTTCAGTATCTGAGACTAATTAAAGAGAATGTTTTTTCAGTTTAAACATTCAACAAATTCTTCTGCTTTAAATGGTGAATTTAATAAAACTTACCCGAAACGATCTTTATTGATATTTCATAGAGTTTAAACTAAAGTTTCGATTGATCAATGATGGTAGACAATTATAATACAAGAAAGGCTTCAATTTAATATCGCTTGCTTTGAAGTTTAAATTAAGAGAAATTTTACAACACTACCTCTAAATTTAGCACTTTCCCACTTAGTCATTTATAGAAATTTTCTTTTCACGGGTGTCCATTAAATTGACATTTTTCTCAATTTGTCCATTTTTGTTAGACTCCGTCAACTCGTGTTAAAATTTAAGGACAACAATACTAAAATGCCCCTACATATATTTTAAATTTTCAAATGATATCCATTTAACCCCTCTCTCCTTCCGCCTTAAGACTTTGTCCAAATCTCAAACCCCAATTTTTTGAACTCCTTAAAACCTTGAATGCCAACTCCGAAGATTGGAATGAATGAATACTAGTATTGTTGATTCTGGGGGTACTCTAAGTTTGCCTCATTTCGAAATTGGTACTCCAAGTTTGAAACTTTTTTTGTCGATACCCTAACAATTTTTAGGTTATACTTAAGGTAACAATGGTTAAACATAATAAAATTAGTTTGTAATAAAAGTAGTTTGTAAGTCTGAAATGCCCTCAATAGTTATGATTTGAAATATGACCGGTCTAACCGGTTCAAATTCGGTCAAACAGATTCAATATGACCGGTTTAATTATTAATAGTTAAAATAATATTAATTATTATCGCCTTTGACATTCCAATTGATCTGTGCCGGATTCGCCATTTACATCGTTATGTAGTACACCCACAGCAGCTCCATTGAGCTCTCTATCTCAACAACTCCGGCGAACCACCTCTGA
>JAYMTQ010001593.1:0-13090 GCA_036897385.1 Geranium incanum | reverse complement strand
TTGTCTTTGCAAGGGAATCCTTATTCAGGTTTTGTCCCAAGGTTCTCACTTGAATGTGCCCCTATATATATATATAATGAGCTCCAAGAAGCCATTCAGATAATGATAATTCTATACCTTACACCGACCACTTGTGCAGCTAGCTATGTGGATTAACTAACCAGACAACATTGTTTAGCAGAAGTGAACAATCACCTATACAAATTACAAGGCTTCCTTGTCTACAAGTAGAAACCTAATACAAGACAAACTAGAGTTTTTTCAACTACCGTTCAAGTAATGAATGAGACCAACCATTTTATTGATTTATAGCAACCTGGTTGTTTCACTGGTTTAAAAGGTCAGTGGTGATAACCAGAAATGAAGAAGTGAATGCTACTTGTCAAACAATATTTGCACAGCTCGCTTGCTCCCGAAAGAAAGCAAGAGACGATGTTAGCCTCACTTGAACGAGTTCTGTGGATATGCGTATGTGAAAGGGACCTGAAGCGATACTAGAATCGCTTAATCTAGCCTTAGAAATGCAACAAGCAGAAACATACTAGGTGGTTTAATGGTCAATTTCCAACCACTGTACCACAAACACTCAGGAGTGACACTCTTGAAAGCTCATCATTTGGTGAGAAAGATATTAGCGCCAATGTTAACAGCTCTTATGTTAAAAAAACTCATAATCAAATAAAACATAGAGCAGTATGTTCAAGAGTCAAGGACAGTTATCGATACCTTTTCCGTGACAGAGCAAAATGGGAAGGGATCCAGCACGCCTTGCAGCTTCATCCACCCCTTCTATTTTTTTACACAATGTCCTGAAAAAGGTTTTTTTTTTTCATTAAAGAAAACAAAACACGTTACAGCTTACAAGAAGAGAGTTCCTAGTTGAAATAGGAATTTGTATATGGTATGAAACCGAACTTTGCGCAAGGAACCCATCCACTGAGTCCAACAGCTACACTTAGATTGGCTGGATATGGATTGCTATTCCCATATTTTTTTAAAGCAAAGCAGGTTGCGGAGTATAGAGAAGTTGCAGCACCCATACTGAAGCCTCCAATGCCAAGTTTGACTGAAACAGTAATCACAACACTTAGAAAAGTACCAAACAACTTTGAAACTAGAAATTGGCATTATTTCAAAAATCAAACGTTTCCCCCGTTAATGACACCAAATAATGGAAGTAAAACCATCATTCTAATGTGAATCCTTGGATTTTATATTAAATAGGTAAAAATTCACGGAGAAATTGTTTGACAACAATAAATCAGCTTTACAAACATAGGGCTCACTTAACTTATTGATAGGCACTAGTTTTAAATAATATACATAGAGCAATCAGCTGTGCACCACCATACTCTTTTGGTAGAAATTAAAAAATAGTTATTGCTAATAAAGAATTTCCAGCAATCAAAAGGAGCATTGGTTCACTAATTTAAACATATGAAATACATGCTTTTTGAATGTGTGTGATAACCAGATCTAGAGAACCAACACAAACTGGAAAAATAATACATGAGAAAGCTTACTATCAGCAGGCTCTGTAGACAATAAATTTGCAACATGTGCTGCAGCGGCATCCAAACCCTCTATATCGTCAGGAGCATCTTCCGAAAGGTCTCCCACGTCAAACCCTGGACAAGCACATATTACCAGATAATTTGGATTAATTTTAGAAACACCAGAATCTTGTTTCTGAGATAGACATCATGTCCATCAGTTCTGATAGAGATTTCTTTCTTTTCTTTAGCACTTTTAGGATTATAATTTAGAAATTATGAGATGCCAACATTTTACTCCACATAAGTTTTTCTGCAAACTAGTGTAATTGTGATCCTATAAGTAATGATAATCAGACTTCTCAAAGTAGCCATACTTACAAGCAGTGGAAGGGAAGCCACCAAATAAAGTTATTGGTTGAGTAGGAGCAGTTGGGCATATCCATTTAATCTGAGGCATCATACAACCATAACACGTTGCCAAGTCAAAAACATAATCCATCTTATAATGATCATAAAGTAAAGCTGTGAGGCAGATAAGTTATCTTTTATAACCAAAGCATACTAATCCCTACATTTGGTAGCGGGAGGGCCTCCAAAAGCTGGGACCAGCTGCAAAACAAAATCATTGAACAAAAAAAATCAGTAACCATCCATGTTCAGCAATGATTTCTTTAAAGGGTGCTTTTAGAGAGCGAGGCTTGACATGATAACTAATGAAAATTATATATCAGAAGGAAGATTTACTGATTGATTTCCAAATGGAATCCAAAATATTTATGAGATGGCACAACTGGATTGATCACGTATATTAAGCTTGGAAATACACCAGCCCACTCAGATGGAAGCAAACATCAAAACAAAGGATCCTAACATGAAACTGAGAAACAAAATTAATAACTAAATAGCAACAAATCACCAAAAAAATGTAGAAAACCAGAGTTACTCAAGCATTCACAAATCACCCCCTATCTCTTCATCTAAATCACAGCTAATAACACTATAAAATATGTTGGCGGGAGAAGCTCGGAGTACTGACACGTAACCCCCTTAAAAAGACAAGATAGTCAACAACTATATGGGGATAAAGATTAGG
Source organism: Geranium incanum (assembly GCA_036897385.1). Lineage (NCBI taxonomy): Eukaryota > Viridiplantae > Streptophyta > Magnoliopsida > Geraniales > Geraniaceae > Geranium > Geranium incanum. Next base: position 10,501 of record JAYMTQ010001593.1, on the reverse strand, counting down.
AAGGGGGAAGAAGAGAGACATAAGCTATATTAGACAGAAATATCTGAAACTAAATGCAAATTATGCATGTTCACAAAAATCACCTGTATATAGTTAGCAGCTTCCCAGTGAACTCAGATAGAATTCATGTTTATACTGTACAATTCTTTATATAATAGCAACTTAAGATGGTTTAAGTTTTAGATGATAAATGCCTTTAGTACATTTAAGTGCAACAAATTTGTTAAATATTCCTGCGTTCCTCCTGTCCTAGGTAGCTAGGGATTTTAGGGGAGAGAAAGAGCAAAGGACTTCTGCTGAAATGGCTAAATCATCATAACAGGGAAGAATTGAACACAAAGCAACATAATATCATAAATGTGATGCTTTGGAGAACTAGATATTATACCACGTGTGTAAACACCAATTGATAATATGGTATACCTCGAGCCATTGTCACCAAGACCATGCAGCCATACTACAGTGGCTTGGTGTTTGCCTCTGGGCCTCACCACATACGTCCTCCCAAATTCAAATGTCCTTCTAGCAGCTCTTCCGCCTGAAATGATATCGCAAAAGAAAAATAGTCTAACAACCCAATTACTAGAATAAAAATCAAGAGAACATGTGTTAAGTGTTAACAAAAGGTAGCAGGAGAGCTTTATTTTTACCATATTAAATTTTATCCTAAAGCATCTGAATGGAATAAGTTTATGATAAACTAACCAGAACCTACTGAGGGGCCAGTGAAGCTCATATTAGCCTGCAAAAGGAATCACACTACCAACACTTTTTCACAGTGATTGAATAAACCAGATGTCCTGAAATGAAGAAATTATACATTCTCATTAACCACTCAAAAAATTTGTATTATTGACGGTAATATAGATGATGAAATAGGTCGTAAAAGAACACAACCGGATGATGCACTCACCTCACTAACCAACAGCCTATCAGAACAATGAGTGTCTTTCTAACTTACTGCTTCTAGAGTATAAAAGAAAAGCTTTCATTTTAATACGAATATATGTGACCTTGACAAATGAGCATGCCATTATATTCATGATAACAGTAATGACCAGGGTAAGCAATATGGTTGAACATATGCTTCCTTCTTAGGGGTCCGACGTTTCTAAAAAGAAAAGTCGGCATAAGAGTACACTTCTCATTTTACTAAGATGACTACACAAGAATTATAAATGATACTCCCACAAATTAGTTACAGGTTACAACTACATGAATATGGAGCACATTGGCACAACGGGGCAAAAGGTGGAAAGTTAACACTACACTTCAATTTTAAATCCTTATTTTTTGTGATTAGTGAAATAGGTTACTTATTTTAGGATATCAGGAGGATCCATTATTCATATAATTCAATCTATAGAGACATATACAACTTCCAAGGGGTCTAATTGATTGAGGTGGGAACAAAATTTGGGTTAGAGAAGGTCCTATATACATCACCACAGTTAAGAATGCCTAATGGAGCACTAAACGCATCTACAATGTAGCATAATGAATTTAATCAAATCCAACCGAGTCGGAGAAAAAATAAAACCCAGTGGATCAACACAGCCCTGAGCTACACGCATTGCCTGAGCCCATCAAACACTGATGATTTTAGGTTCAGAAAACAAAAGATACAAAATCGAAACAGCTAATGGCTCTGGAAGATGGTTGCATTCCTCAAACAGTACCGTATTTGGCAAAAAATCATAAATTTACATGCAAATAGTTGCCACAGCAACACCAAAAACAATACCCACATCGTAAAAAGAACAGTCAATCCATCGAAATTGGTGGACTAGAATCACAACCCCCAGAAAACAGAAAAAAAAAAGATGAGAAAATTAAGATGGACATGAAAAAAAGAGGAGAAACAGAAAGAGGGTGTTAGGGTTTTAGCAAGAAGGAAACAAACCAACCCCAGATGTTGAGGGACAGAAGATCTCTTTGTTCCTTCTTCTTCCTCAAAATCGTTTTATGGAGTTTCCTTGAATATTTCGCGATTCGCAGGTTTTACCGGAAGCGGAGATGAATCTGTTGTGTATATAGCTCGTACGGTAACTAAGGTATGTGTGTGTGATAAAATGGTTTGCCAATCTGAATATGGCGAATTGTTTCTGGACATTGAAATAAGTGTGATGAGCGTATGACGCGTGTCAACGAAGACGTCGCTCTACTACTAATTTAATATCTTTTTATGGATTAAATAATAAATAATAACGGTAACCACATGTCATTATACCAGCACAAACCTCAGATTATTATACCCAATTTTAGAATATTTTTTTCTCCGTACCCCAAATTTAAGTACGTGACACTTAAAGTAATGTCGTGACAGAGACATGTAAAATGACAGTTTTGTTTATCGAGCTTTGATGCAAGACACCTAGCAACGACAGAAACTCAAAAGTGAAAACTCTTCAGTTCTCACCTGTTTTGGTGAACGTGTCTTTGTTTATTTCAGCTCTCAACACTTTCCAGCCTTCACTGTTCGTCTTCTTCGCTAGCTTCTGACAAGAGAGAACATGCGCACGACGAAGGAGAAAGTTGCAGAAGAACCTGAGAAATCCAAAGAAAGTGATTAGCTACACGAATAAGCGCAAGCTTTCTGTGGAATCGCCATGGATAGCGAGGTAAATTTTGAACCCATTCGTTATTTCATTTTCCCAAATCTGGATGTTCGGGTTTATGAAATCTAAGGTTTGCAAGTGGTTATTTTGGGGGAAATTTAAAATATGGGGTTGTGTTCGGTCGATTCAGGGTTTATGGTCGATTTTGGGTTGAAAATCTAGTCGAAAAAGTGTGTAATCGATTTAGATTTTATGTACAAAATTTCAAATATGTAGTTTTCTGGTTTTTGGGTTTATGGGTTCAGTAGGGTTTATGTAGTTGACATTTGTGTAATCGATTTTGTGTTTTAGTTTGTTCAGTATGATAATGATGTTTATATCTGCATACCAACACCACATACTAGATATAAGAAGTTTGAGATTTTTCATGGGGGCAGTTTGCTGTAAATGATTATAGGGTGTGAGGTAGAATACGTATGTATCTGCAAAGATGTGTGTTCATTGTGGAAGATTAGGATAGTATTAAGTGAGCTGGGGTATGAACTGAATTGTAAGTTGTGGAATAAACCACCTCATGTAATATTACCTTTTAAGCAATCCATAGCAGAGTTGGAAGAGGACACAGATTTGATAGGGATGATATTAGATTATCACGAAGATGACTACATCCAATTGTATGTCATAAATGGAGACCTTCCATTAATTGAAGTCGATCCAACTGAAAAAGTAGTGAAGGTAAGAAAAGGGGTACCTGTACAAATGGTTAATGTACAATTATGTTTCTTTAAAAAACATAAACCCCCTAAAATACCATGCACTTATGCGACTCGATCTGAATTATGATGTTGTAGGATGAGTGGGTATGTGGTGACAGATACAACCATAAATGGAAAACACTATGTAACTGTGGAGGACATTAGTAGTGATGCAAAAATAGAAAGTGAAGATGAGTATTGTTGGGGTACTGAGTTTGTCTTAGATGAAGACGAGGGCCATGTATTTGATTAATTTACTGATGAGGAGTATGATGAAAATGAATACATTGGTGTTGGAGTTTAAATGTTGGAATACGTGGGATCTCATACACAGCGGAAGCAAAATAATAACCGCGTTTTCGTCACAAGGATCCATGCAATTTCAGATTAATCGATAAAAGGGATCAAATCGTTACTTCTTGTAGTTTCCGGCTTTACTATTATTCATGCAAATTAAGTGTCTCCAAAGGGATCCGCTCTCTACTGGTATTCACACGAGCGAACCTTGATCAAAGCATAAAATGGAACGACCTGCTAGAACCTTTCTCATTCTTCGGGTGCTAGAAAACTCTTCTCTAGTGGCTGAATATTTTTGTGAAAGCTAATGGTGCGAAAAACGCTAGGGTCGACTTATGCCTAAGAGTACATATATATCCGATATTTTCTCCTAGGGTTTCTGATTCTCAATCAAAATATTCTCCTCGTAATTTTGAATGCCTAATTATAAATCTCCCTTTTAATTTCCTTTTTATTTTCACTTATTCAATATGGGATTCAAAAGCCCGATACGATTCAGGTTCTTTCTTTGTGTGTGACCCTATAAATATTGGCAATGACCCAAAATCTCTATTTTGCTCATTCATCATAAGGGACATTTAGCAAGACAGTATGATAATCCAATATTCATGAAGATTGAAGATCGATAATTTGACTTAACCTTTTTGTTGTAACTATCACAATCCTTTTGTCTCTAGATATCATGATTGAACATAAGAAATAGAGTCATCATCTTTATATTATTCAATCATGTTTCTTGATCTTGAATAGACCGAGAATGATAACTCTTTATCAACTCTTTTAGCATGGTCATGCATTTCCTCGATCATGTTCATCAAGAAGCCTAAAACAGATATCTTCTCATAAATGATACGAGGGACAAATTCTTTGATCGTCACTCATATCACTCATACAACCAGTCTCACAGCCAATGATACCCTTTCATTATCCTGTTACGGACAAAATAGATGAATATGTCAAACTGAGAAAGGGGCATATAGGAATCAATGATGACTCCTAAGTATAAGGACTCATTGATACTACGAAAATGAGCAATGTTCATGACTAAATCTATGTCCCATGCTCAGGACGGGTCGTCCAATATCATTTCCCTAAATGATATCTATGATTCGAGTTGGTAACCTCTACCCATGATTAGTAAAACATGATCATCAATCAACCTCATACTGGTCGCAAGAATGCATTGACCAGGGACAGTTGAGTATAGTTCCTTATGCACTCTAATGGTTTGACTATCAAGTAACATTACTTGATGAGCTCAGACAAAATTAATACTCAACTTATTATCACAACACCATGATAATAAAAGTGTCATTTTATTGCTCATAATGGTAATGTAAATACAATGATAAATATTATTGACCTAGTGCATATTTCTAACCTGAGAGTAGGCAATGAGGTGAGTTCGATGATGATGAGGTGAGAGAGTATAGAACTGAGGTGAAAGATGAGGGAAATGAGGTGATCAAAAATTTGGAAGATGAGTTGAGAGATGAGGAAGTTGGTGCGGAAATTAGGGATGAATGTGAGGAGAAAGTGGCATATGAAGAAGAGATACATAATTAGTTTAACAGAACAGAATTTGATGGTGATGGTGATGGTAAGGTAATTGTTGATAAGGAGGCACAAGAGGCATGGGAGGCAGCGAGGGCAGAACCTGGTGTTGGAGTTTATTCTGAAAATGACGAAATACCGAGTGTTGGTGTGAAGAATAAGGAAATGAATGGAGTTGAGGAGGACTATGCTGAGGATTTAGATGAAATCCTAGGTTGGAATTTAAATGTGGAAAAAGATTGGTCACTGCCTGAAGAAGGTAAAAACGAGTGAACAAAGAGTTTGAAGAAATACTATGAAATAATTATACTCTGACATGCCCCGACCGAATATAGGGTTGAACTCAAAATTTGAAAACCCCCGAGTTTTCAGACATGTTTTTAAAGATATATGCAACTGTTAAAGGTTTCGATTACATATTTATGCAAAACAACAGTGAGAAGATTTCTATTATGTGCAGAGTTCATTCCTGCATGTTCTAGTGTTGGTGTAGTAACTCAGGGGGTAATTCACACATGGAGATCAAGACATAAATTGGTACCCACACATGTGCGAAACTGACTGTCATTAGACAGATACAACGAACTTCCTAGCTTATAGGTACAACTATTTACTTATACTTCTGTTATATTTATTACATGTCATGTTTGACTGAACACTTACAAAAATATAATGGGTAAATGTAGGTACCTTGACAAAGTGAGGGATTGTCTGTCTATTAATGTCGAGGGCCTTCAAGAATATTATTCAACGGGGCATTGAGCTTCACATCGAGTTCCCGCAGTTGTACAGAGCATTGGCCAAAGCAAATGAGTTAATGAGTGGCGATCTGGCAAAGCAGTATGAACTACTTCACAGTTACCGTAAAATGGTTTGGAGATCGAATCCTGGGAGTAGGGCGATACCGCACGTGAAACCCATATCAACACTATTGTGGGTTTAGAAAGAGTGGAAGGAACGATGAACACGACACTTCATTTTTTCATGATGTACATTTGTTATGCGGCCCAAAAGGCTGCATTTATTGCTGGATGCAGGCCTTTAGTGTAAACTGATGGTTGTCACCTTAAAGTGTGATATGGTGGACAATTGTTCGCAGTTGTGGGATGGGATGCCAATTGTGGGATGTTCCCATTGGCATTTGTAATCGTTGAGTAGGAAAACAAACATTCTTGGAAGTGGTTCTTGGAGAAATTCTTCCAAGACTATGGATAGGACGAGCAGATGAAGTGGGTATTTATGTCAGACAAACAAAAAGTAATTAATTTTGCCTTTAACTTTTTTGGGTTTCCAATTCAAATTCAAAATACATTCTCAAACTAATGTGGTTAACATTTTCCTTGTAGGCATTCGTTGAATTATTCAATGAATGGTTGCCCCACTTAGAACACAGATTTTGTGTTAAGCGCCTTTATGACAACTGATACAAGAGTTTCAAGACTGTAAAGTTGAAGGCCCATTTATAGGCATGTGCAAGTGCCACATCATGAGATATTCCAAAAGCAAATGTATGACTACGACAGAGAGAACCACAACAATGGTGCAAAGCCTATTTTACTGAGAGGGCTAGGTCCTCAATTCAGGTAAACAGTATTAGTGAATGCTTTAATTTATGGATTCTGAAGGGTAAGGATAAAATCATATATGACCTCTGTTATTTTATTAGAAAAAAATGATGTCTCTTTTATAAACGAAGTGAAATGTTTGCAGACTTTGCGGGTGAAATATGTCCTAATATAATGAAGAAGTTTGAGGTTATTAAAACTGATGTGAGATTGCGAAAGGCAATACTATGTGGGTAAGGAGTGGTTACTGCTTGAGGTAACCGATAGGACTTTGTACATTGTTAATTTGATTAAGGAAACTTGCACGTGTCTAGAGTGGTAATTGAATGGAATTCCCTGTAGGCATGGAATGTGTGCAATGAAGGTGATGCGAGTTGCTCTCGAGTTGTATGTGCATCGGTATTACCATGTTGAATCCTATAAGGACATCTATAGGTATTTCATACAATCAGTTCCCAGTATGGATAGTTGGCCTACAAATCTTACCTATCCTAAGTTAGCACCTCATATAGTTCACAAACCACCTAGTAGGCATAGGATGAAGAGGAAAAAAAATTTGGCTGAGAAGGATAATAAGAATGAGACAAAGGCGAAAAATCCCCATAAAGCCAATAGGACGAACAAGACGATAACTTGTTCTACATGTCAGAAAAAGACCACAATTCAAAGCGATGCAATCCTAAGGAACATAGAGAGACAACAGAGCAGCGAAAAAAAGACAGAGAGGAACTAGCCAACAACCAGACTATTACAGGACAAAGGATGAGTATCTAGTACTGATGGTTAACATGAAGAATGTTACTGAAAGGGCGATGGAAAGGGCTCGAGAGGCAACATCTTCAAAGAGAATGAGGGCTAAGTCCACTGCAGAAGAGATCTAAGTCAAAAAGTAAAATGTTATAAGGAGAAAGGAACATAATGGCCCTTTCTCTGAAAAGAAGAAGAAATATTAAGAACCTGGAAATGAATGCAGCTCTTTTAGATCAACTCCTCCACCACTACAACCTACTACCAAAGTTTGATTTGATCAAGCAGATCTGGAGATGTTGAGAACCCACAAGGTGTGAATTTTCAATTGACAAATTTCTGTTTAGCGTGCAAAGTAGAGGAAGTATCAAGAACTTGTAAATAAAGGCATCTCTTATAGATCAACTCCTCCACACCACAACCTACTGCCAAAGTTGGAGTTGTTCAAGCAGGTCTGGAGATGTTGAGAAACCATGCAATATGAATTTTCAGTTTAGCTTGCCAATTTGTAGTTCATATGGTTGGAATCAAGTCTCGGCCAAGACACTAAAGTTGTAAAGGACGACATGACGAATCCAATGCCACCAAGATCGTAATTTTCAGACGTTTGTAACTCATGTTATACCCTCCGAACAGTAGTTGTACATATTGCAACATTTTGTAAATTGCCCTTAATATTATTTTTGTTGTAATCTTGTTTATCGTCTATGGACTAATTCATTGTCTAACAATATTAAGACTACCCATTTATTGTGTAGTAATTCATAGACAACGAATAGGTGCCTTGACAGGAGTTGAATGTGATTTCACATTTGGTCAAACAAATAATTGAACAACTTTGCTAATCGTTTCAAAATTTTTTTCTCTTGTTTAGTTTAATCAATTCTGTTTATTTATGAAATACGTAAAAATGATTAATACCGAGCTGAGCTTTAAAATAAAGATTTTTTTGGTGGTAGCTCAATTTGATTCGGTTCTTGTTAAGAATGCGTACGAACATATTGAACAGTTTCATTTTTAATTAAAATACGAGTAATGAAGTTAATCAGTTTATTCCATTTCGAAAAACATTAAATTGAGCTAGATTTGTTAAAGTAAATGAAGTAATTTAGTTATGTGTGAAACAAATTAAATTATTTCAGACTAATTATATGTGTATTCACTTTCAGATATGGGTGATAACAATACTCCAAATTGTGTGTATTCACTTTCAGATATGGGTGATGACAATACTCCAAATTCACATGGTGGGAAGATGTTCTCAGAGTGTCGTCAAACACTTGAACGGGAAGAACATGACAAGTATTATTTAACGACTTTAATCCATTTTATAAATGTATAGATAATTTATGAAAATTGACTAATTATCGTTGATTTATCGATCTTGTTGGTTTTTTTAACTTATTTTAGGGATAATAACAAATCACTATATCGAGTAATGTTTATTTTCAAAAACAGTACCCTAACTTCAAAAGTTTAATTGCAGATATTCCAAGTATTTTTAATCGGCACTTAAGGTAATTTCTATTAAATCTAACATAATTGTTTTGTAAAATGTCCAAAATACCCTCCTATATAATTTTCAAATTATGCAATTATTTGATAAATGTGAATTGACCATTTTACCCTCTATTAAATACAAATTAACTTAGATTTAAAGGCACATGGGTCTTTTCAAATATATAAAATTGAAAATAAAAATAAACCTAGTGAAATGCCCATTTTATCTTTGGTCAACCTGAATCCCTCCCTCTCTCATCTCTCTTGTTCTCTGATTCGCTCACAAGCAGATGGCGGTGGTGTTGTTTTGAAAAATCAAACACAAATCCAGTTCTTGAATCAACACACGAACACCCAATGTTCAAGACTTATTCATCACAAGAACACACAATGTTCTTGACTTAATTTCACAATACGCACATAATTTGTGTACACAATTCTTTATCTGTAAACAAACATAATTCTGGTGAAGAACACCGAAATTTCAATACAAACAGATTGAAATTGAGGAACACTATAATCTCGAAAGCCATCAAAAGCCACCACTACATCCCCTTCCCTCACTAATTCATGGAGTCCAGAATCCTCGACACCCCTCTGTCGAGTCGCGACCTCCGTCTCTGTCCAAGCCCCGACCGACCCTCGGAAAACCCACTGCAAGCGTCGCCCAGAAATCGTCGAGCGAACCATATATGGAAAAAACCATATCTAGATTTCGAACATGGGCTCTCTCGTCCAACAACCGATGCAGCTCCGGCGATTAGAAGCGGCTCCCCTATCCAACACCAGACATGGCTCTGGGAGGGTAAGTGATGAGGGACAACTCCTCCACCTTCACTAATCGTGTCGGAATCGGTGAAGAAATTTCGTAGGAGTCTTTCCTATTGGCTCATCGAAAATCACTATTTCTCGACCAGAACCACCAGACCCAGAAGTAATCAGTGCCCGAGTCTTCCCATTTTCGCCATTGTTCGTGGTTGGTTTTTGAATCTGGGCTGTGCGAGTGCGTGAGAGAGAAAGTGTAGGTTGAAGATAAGGGGTAAAATAGGAATTTCATAAAGTTATTTGTAATTTTTATTCTTGGGTAAAGTACGTCTAGCCACACCCAAGTTTGGTCGACACCCATTTTTAAACTGAAATATCAAAAACGGACAGATAGCAAACACTGTTAACTATTTGAATTGACTAACTTCAAATTTTCAAAACATGTCACTTAAGGTTTTGGGGGGTTTTTGGTTTGGGTTTTGGCTTCGCTCAGCTCTCGAGATCTTGCCTCTGGCCGGCCTCGCCCTCATCGTCGCTGACTGGAGGCTCGCTGTGGTCGTCGCAGGAGATGTTCGCCGGAGATATAAAAAAACAAGTTTCTTTCCCTTGCAGTTACGGGCTCGCCCATGGGCTCGGGTAAGAGTCCTCTGTTTTTTTGCTGTGATTAGAGAGGAAGCGAATTTTTAGGTTTTTAGAGAGAGAGAGAGAGTGATGACCGCTCCGAACATCGCTGGAGAGATTGCTAGAGAACTGATCTCTG
>JAYMTQ010001592.1:0-13100 GCA_036897385.1 Geranium incanum | reverse complement strand
AAGAATGAGATATATATATATATATATATATATCCGGTAAAATACAGTCAACATATCTGTCTGAATATATGCTCTTGGTAGTATGTATCGGTTGTAAATGAATCTATGATGTTCTTTTTTTTTATCTGCAATTGGGTGTGTCAAGTATTGAACTCAGTTACTCAAGACCTCATTTATGTAGAAGGAAGGTCTTTTTGACATGACTTCTTTTTTAATTAATGTACAAAGATTTGAACTCAAGACCTCCACGTGATTTTTATATGGACTTCACTGCTGTTGTGGTCAAATTCTTCCGTCTTGCAGTCACTTACATATTGTTTTTCTGGATTTCCCACGTGTAATTCATTCCCCTTAGTGCTGTCATATATAAGTGATAGACTTGTTGCCAAAAAGCAATTCCTTTTTAATAGTGGGATTCAATTTACACTCTTTTGGATAATTTCCTTGTGTGCCGGGTTCTTATCATTTCTGCCATACATGTTCTCCACCGAGTCATCAATAAAGTTACCAAATTGTTTGCACTCTAACGGCCCACATGCTGGTAATTTTCAGTATCAGCTTGTAGAAATAAGAAAACCAAGTCAAGTGCTGATGTTCCTTCGGCATATATTTCTGACAATTATAAACGGGAAATTTGATTTAAATTTAGGCTCGACCTTAGACCAGAAGCTATTTAACTCCAAATGGCAAGTGCCAATAGTATGTGTCGAGTTCAGTTGAACCCGAAAATAACTCAAGCTTTGTAGTAGCTGAAAGGTCTATAGAAATTTCGTTTTGTGAAACTATTTAACAATATAAGAGCTAGTATTGTTAATATTCCAATTTCTCATAGTTAATTTATCATGCAGATGTTGAAGTCCCGGCCGCATGTATCATATTGATAATCATATTCGCCATTCAACATTATGGGACCGATAAACTAGGCTTCCTGTTTGCGCCTATCACAATAACATGGCTTCTGTGCATAAGTGCCATCGGTGTGTATAACATCTTCCACTGGAATCCCCACGTTTATCAAGCGCTCTCCCCATACTACATGTACAAATTCTTGAAGAAGACTCAAAAGGGAGGTTGGATGTCCTTGGGCGGAATTCTGTTGTGTATAACAGGTACATGAATTCGTGCACAAAACCAAGTTTAATTCTCCTTTAGCCTTCTGTTTTCGGTTATAGTACTAAACTTTTGCACATTACAGGTTCGGAAGCTATGTTTGCTGACCTTGGACACTTCTCACATCTCTCCATTAAGGTACACATTTAAATGTTTCTGGAGTTGGGCAGAAAAGAGGGATAATCACAAAAACTTGTGTATCATCCGACTTCTGCAAGGGGTATCTGTGACCTACTTTTATTGCAAAAACTATCTGTTAGCTATCCCTAAAAATGAAGGGAGAAGATTAAAATACAGCTGGAAATAATAAAAAATTTGCACATTGACATCATTATTACAATCATATTTAAAAAGTTAACTAAAATATTGAAGTCAACTATCCTTTTTTAAATGATTTTTTATTTTAAAAAAATGGGTAGTTATATGACCTGAACGGGACTGAATAAGTGGTGTTTTCCATCTATTTTGACGGGTCTGCAAGTAAAGGAGGATAGTTGACGGATAGTTTTTGCAATAAACATAGTACACAGATACTCCTTGCAAAAGTCAGATAGTACATCGCGAGTTTTTACAATTATCTCTAAAAAAAATACTCAAGTCAGTCTCTTTTCATGAAACCATATGTATTATAATAGACCACATTCTCCAACTATAGTTGTACCAAAATCAATATTTATATTATTGGAAAATAATGTATTCGAAAGGACTTTTCTCGTATTACTCTGATAGCTAAAGCAACTCCTCTAACGAAAGGCTACTTTCCTGCAGATAGCTTTTACCTGTGTGGTTTACCCGTCATTGATCCTGGCATATATGGGGCAGGCTGCGTATCTTTCGAAGCATCATATTATGGAAACCGACTACCATATTGGATTTTACGTATCTGTTCCTGGTAAGCTGCTTTCAGCATTCTTACGAGAAGAGTTTGATTTAACTTTCCGGGTTAGGAGTTGAATAGCTAATTCTGTACTTGTGACATTGATTCAGAGAAAATAAGATGGCCTGTTCTTGCAATAGCCATACTCGCAGCTGTGGTAGGAAGTCAAGCCATCATCACCGGAACCTTTTCCATAATCAAACAATGCTCCGCTCTGGGCTGCTTCCCGAGGGTCAGAATCGTCCATACATCTTCCAAAACGCACGGCCAGATTTACATCCCCGAAATCAACTGGACCCTGATGCTGCTGTGCTTGGCTGTTACTATCGGCTTCAGAGACACCAAACACATCAGCAATGCATCAGGTGCGTGGCTCAGTTCCCCGATACCTGTCATCAGAGGGTTGTGTCTCGTTCTAACGCCATTTTCTCGTCTTAACAGGTTTGGCGGTGATAACCGTAATGCTCGTGACCACGTGCTTGATGTCGTTGGTTATAGTCTTGTGCTGGCGCAAGAGTATCTTCTTAGCGGTTTGTTTCCTGCTCTTTTTTGGCTCCATCGAGGCGCTCTACTTCTCGGCCTCCCTCATCAAGTTCCTGGACGGCGCGTGGGTCCCCGTCGCCCTCTCCTTGATCTTTCTGATCATCATGTACGTGTGGCACTATGGCACGTTAAAGAAATATGAGTTCGACCTCCAGAGCAAGGTCTCCATCAACTGGCTCCTCAGCCTGGGCCCGAACCTGGGGATCGTCAGGGTTCGGGGGATCGGCCTGGTGCACACCGAGCTCGTTTCAGGCATCCCCGCCATTTTCTCCCACTTCGTCACCAACCTCCCCGCCTTCCACCAGGTCGTGGTCTTCCTCTGCATCAAATCAGTCCCCGTGCCACACGTGAGGCCTGGGGAGAGGTTCTTGGTCGGGAGAGTCGGGCCGAAGGAGTACAGGTTGTACCGGTGCATAGCGAGGTATGGCTACCGCGACATTCATATGGACGATGTAGAGTTCGAGAAAGACCTCATCTATAGCGTAGCTGAGTTCATAAGATCAGAGAGGCCGGGACATAGCGCTCACACATTCCCCAATAAGTCTCCAGACAACGAGAGGATGACAGTCGTGGGAACTTCTGCATCAACCTCAGACGGGATAAGGATGTGCGAGGACGACGCGGGGTCCTCGGAGATGGTGGAGATGAGGTCTCCGAGGAGGGCGAGGAAGAGGGTGAGGTTCGTGGTGCCAGAGAGCCCTCGTGTGGACGAGGGAGTGAGGGAGGAGCTGCGGGAGCTGATGGAGGCGAGGGAGGGGGGGATGGCGTTTATATTAGGGCACTCGTACGTGAGGGCGAAGAGGGGCTCGAGCTTTGTGAAGAGGATGGTGATCAATTTCGGGTACGATTTCTTGAGGAGGAACTCGAGAGGGCCGAGCTATGCTCTCAGCATACCGCACGCGTCGACGCTCGAGGTAGGGATGGTGTATTTGGTTTAGTTTTGACATGAATGAACTATGATGCATGGATGGTGTTTTGTATATAGTGTGTAATGGAAAATGAATGGTCATTTGTGTTGGACCAGTTGAGGGCGAGCTCTTAGGTTTTGGCCCTTTTGGGTTTTGATGATTTAGATGAAATGTAATGTTATGATATGATGGAGGAATAAAAAGTACCCGAATAGGTTGAGCCAGGTTTTTTTTTGAATTTATCTCTAGCACGTTACTTGTGTTACAAGTAACAAGTATTATTAAGGTAATGTTTGTAGCCTCATGGGAAAAACATGCGATTTAAAATAGCAATTGAAATAATGTCTGGATTTATCAATGTTGTAATAATTACCGACTTGTCCTGTAGTCCCGATTAATCTCCTAACCACTCCCCAATTAATCTTATATAATTTTCGGTTAATCCGATTTATTTTTTAATTAATCCTTAACTAATCTCTAACTAGTCTCTAGAAGACCCTTTGCCTGACTAGCGCCTACTGATTTTTACAACACTAAGATTTATAACTATTAATTTGAGTTAGGTAAATTTCTCTCTTGCAACGAATGATTGTGGAAACCTTGATTTATAGTTACTAGGAGGCAATTTATAGTATTCTTAATTGTCTCCTAGAAAGGCCCACCCGGTCTTTGATTGGATTGATGTTGTTTTTCATGTAATGAATAATTATGACAAAATATTTTGAATTTGACGAGTATTTGATACTTTTGATTTGACCAAAATAAAAACATGATTATAAAAACATTTCTTAATTTGATCAGGACAGAAACAAGATCATAAAACCCACTTTGCGTTATTCATACAAGAAGACAAAATAACCTAAACTTAACCGAGATTCGGTATTCCTAAACCTATCAAAGCAGGGGACGGATGTATATTACAAAACTCACTATGAACTCGTCACGTTGTCATCTCTAATAGCTGACGGAGATAATATCAACAACGTGACGAGTATCCGAAACATGCGAAAAAAATCAAGTTTACGGTACATGTTTCTTGTAAGGGAATTTTATTTCTCCGACCGTGTTCGAACGCTGGGTGATTTTTGGCCGGCCAAGATTTGGGCTAGACAGAGCGGGCCCACTTTGTTAAATGGGCTTTGACCGACAAAAGCCCAAAATCTCCTTGAAGCACTGATAAATAAGTAACACGAGTCATGATTGTATGGTATGCAAAAGATAAAAGAAATATTATTACACTACGAGTCATGATTTCAAAAGAGGTAGCGTGAACATCAAGTTACAAACTCCACTCCTTGCCATCAAACGACACGTGTCCGTAGCTCTATCCCCGAAAGAATAAATAGAAAGAATAAAAAAGCAAAGTCATTAGTTTTAAATTTAATAAAGCTAAAGAAACAACACAAATTCAAAGCATTAAGAGTATGTTGAATGAACTTTTTCGTCAATTACCCCATGTTAAACACATAATTTTATTATAATTCGCACAAAAGAGATAAAATAGAAATATATATCTGATAAATATAAATGGTGAGAATTATTTGAGTGAAAATTATTTTGTGATGAAAATTAAGAGCCAAATTATATTGTTTATTTATTTTTAAAACTATAGTAATACATGCAAAATTGTTTACTAATATAAATGTATAGGCACATTATTAAATAAATAACATGTATAAATGATTAAAGGGTTTGATCCGGCCTAAAAGAATTATAATTTATTCCATGACTAAGTCTCATTATGTCATCTTTTATTCTAAAGACATTTCCAATGATTGCAATTCACAACAAGAAAATCATAGATGATAACAACAATAGAGTCTACTAATTGGGAAGTTAAAATCAAAGCAAGTTTTGAGCGATAATTACATGGAGAATTCACTTTTTTCAAATAAGTTTTTTTAAAAGTTTTTTAATTTTAATTTCACATGTCACTTAAAAATGAATTTGTTCCATTGTTAACATACCATTCTTTTTATTTTTAGACGAAAATAGCCTGACCAGCATAAAGATCCTAAACACGTTAATTCCATGCCATGAACTGAAATCGAAATTGAGTCAATAAACCGATTTATCAGTAAAAAATTACAGATAACAAAATAATCCTAGTTCTCAAAATTGAAACGAAAATGAATCGATAGATTTTAAGTGAGGATTAAAAACCCTAAAATTGACTAAGAAAATAAAAAAAAAAATGGTTCTAGAAGACCATAATCAACTTTAAATGTCAATTGAATAAAGATTTAAAGTTTAAACAAAGACATTTTTCAAAATAATAATTTGAAATAATGTTAAATGAATAAAAGTATATTTTGGTATTTTAAAAAATTTAAAAACAAAAAATTAACGATATTGTTAATTAATTTTTAGTAATTACCAATTTTTATTAAGACAACCAAAGCATGCTATCCTCAGTCTCTTTCTCGCTTTGCCTTTTCCTTCTCTTCTCGAACAGAGCTCCTTCTAATGAAGCCGACCGTAACCCACAATACACACAACCTTTGTCTCTTTCTCCTCAAAAGTTCACTGATTTTCATGTTTAAAACCAACCCTCCTCCTCCATTGTTTCTGCTGTCAGCTCGTCGGTTCACCAAATGGGTTCCTGAATCTCTCCGGATTCGACCACCGACATGGCTAGAACTCGAAATTGCGCTTTTGTTTGTCTCGTTTTGGTGTTTCTGCTCTGTAGGTTCTCTTCGGTTTCGGCTGCTACAGCTCCCGCAAGTCAGTCCAGCTCTCAAATTGTCAGCTGTTTATTGATTTCTTTTTAAAGTTGTCATTTTTATTTTGGTTTTTTTGGGTGAATTTGCAGAGATTGTGAGTAGTGTTGTCTCCAATGTGGTGTATGCTCTTTTCAAGTGGCTTTGGTCACTCAAATCGGCCCCCAAAACACGTAACACCCTTAATTCGATGACATTTTTTCTGGGTTTTTTTAAAATGTTGATGTTGAATGTGGCTCAATTGGGTCTAATGGGGTTTGATTTTGTTTCAGCTGTTTCTAGCCGTTCGATGATGAAATTCGAGGGAGGATATGCGGTTGAGACTGTGTTTGATGGGAGCAAGATGGGGATTGAGCCCTATTCGGTTATGGAGTCAGCAGGTGGAGAGCTTCTGGTTTTGGATTCTGAGAATAGTAACCTTTACAAGATCTCTTCCTCATTGTCTCGTTGTGAGTCTCTCTCTTTTGTTGTTGTTGATGTTGATGATGATGTCAATGATGTGATTGAATTGTTCATGTGATTTGTGGGTTTTTGGGTTGGTTGTGAATACTCAAATTGGGGTCTTTAGTTACTTCAAAAGTTGCAATTTGGGTTTAGCTTTGTGGAAAGTTGAGTACTTGCCTTGCTGCTTGGGACTTTGTTGTGCTTTTGTTTAGCACAAGACTCTATTTTTTTATAGTACAATATAGCTTTTCAAGATTCATAGATTTGTTGTTAATTCTCTAACTTTAATGGTGAGAGTGATAAACTCGATCCACCTAAAAGCTCAAGTTTTGACGTTTCGATTTGGGATTTTAGCACCCTTTTACATGTAGGTCAAATTGAGAAAATCTTTTCGAAGTGGGTTTTGCCGTAGTAGAGAGCGAGACCAAAACTATTTACACTTAGTGTGAGAACCCAACCATATACTCAATATTTCCATTTTTCATTATGATATTCACGGATCTATTTGAACTTGTCATCATTCATGAGAAACAATTTTGGATGAAAACGAGCTAGGCTGAGGCATATACGATCCAAAGTAGCTTCATTCTACTAGCCAGCTCGGTTTTTTGTTATGCCATTGTTTCTTGTGCTGCAGACAGCAGACCAAAACTGATTGCTGGATCGTCCGAAGGGTACACTGGACACGTAGATGGCAGGCCAAGAGAATCAAGAATGGACCATCCGAAGGGTCTCACAGTCGACGACAGAGGAAATATCTACATTGCAGACACTGCAAATATGGCAATTCGGAAAATAAGTGACGCAGGTTGGAACTAATAATTTATATCGAAGTTTTTCTTGATTATGTCGAGTTAATTTGTGTTCTTACTAGTATTGTATATATATACAGGGGTCACAACCATTGCTGGAGGTAATAGAGGGAGAGGAGGAGGCCATGTTGACGGTCCGAGTGAAGATGCAAGATTTTCTGGTGATTTTGATGTAGTGTACATTGGGAGTAGCTGCTCGCTTTTGGTTATAGATCGAGGACACCAGGCGATCCGAGAGATCCAACTCCACGAGGAAGATTGTGCTCGTGAGAGCGATACTAGCTTCCATTTAGGTATTGGATATGTACTCTCAAACCTTCATCCTCGTGAGAGCGATACTAGCTTCCATTTAGGTAGTATGATTTGTAACATTATGTAGGTTTGGTTTACATTGTTGCAGGTATAGCAGTGCTTGTTGCAGCCGCGTTTTTCGGATACATGCTTGCTTTGCTGCAGCGGAGGGTTCAGGCAATGTTTTCTTCCAACCATGTAAGCGACAAATGTTTTTTTCATGCTAACTTATGTTTATCTTCTCATAATTGTTCATGATGTTTTTCTTTGTGAACGATTTAAACACCAACGCTTTCTTGACCAATTGGTTGAGTGACCAAGATTCGAGCCTCGCTGCAGTATTTATTTATCCCATGACTCTGAAGAATCATGAGTTATCTTTATACGTAAATGTATGCAGGATCCAAGATCTTCTATAAAGAGAGTTACGCCAACGGATCCATATCAGATCCCTCCTAAATACGCCAGGCCGCCCTTAATCCCCAATGAAGACGAGCCCGAGAAGCAAGAATCGGGCTTCTTCGGCCCGCTTGGGAGACTATTCTCACGCTCCGGACCAAAAAAGCCCCTCCTCCACAACTACCCGATCCAGCAGCAGTACCAGCAGCAGCAGAACATCGGCCCAAACACATGGCCGATGCAAGAGAGCTTCGTGATCCCCCGTGAAGACGGGCCTCCACCGATAGAGGCCCGAACACCAGCCGCGAAGAGAGGCAGGTACCCCCTTGTGGCCCGGGAGGTGGAGAAGACGCGCCATTTCAGGCAGAGCCAGGCATATTACGGGCAATGGGGCGGCGGGGATGATCATGATCATCATCAGTATCGTCAGATCGAGCAGCAGCAGCGTCAGCAGCAGCATAGGTCCGAGGGGGCGGAGACATTCTACGAGGAGAGCTGCGAGACGAACGAGGTGGTGTTCGGGGCGGTTCAGGAAGGGGATAGGAGGCGCGAGGCTATGGTGATTAAGGCCGTTGACTATGGAGATCCTATGTTTGATCACCATAACCTTCGACCGAGGGTCAATTACTTGGGATACTCCGAACAGTCTCATGCCTATTGATCATATGCATCAGATATTGGTGTATGTATAGTTGTTATGTGTATCTATTTATCAACAACACAAGTTTGGTGAAATGGTGAGGAATTTATTTAGCATTCTTGAGGTTTTGAGTTTCAAAAATTGTTAATTTACAAATAGAGTAAGGTTTTTTGAGTTACTGCGACCTATACATGTATGATGTATATATTTATTACTTTTCGACTTTGAACAACTTTTTTTTTGAAATGGAACTTCTGTACTAGGCCAGAGACTGAGTGAGGGTTCAAAATGTACCATGCTCGTCCACAGTAAATTTTATATCACATAATAATTTGAATACAAAATTAGTACATGATTAAGATCTCAAGTGATTTGACTCACCCACAATAAATTTGATGCAAAATTGGGGTAGGGTCAAGACTCGTCCAAGTGTCAATTTTCTGTCACCCGCTGTGATAACTAGGGTTCATTTACTATTTAACATCTCGACTAGCGACAAAGTCTGCATGATACGAGATATTTAATAAATTATTTTGGTCGCGTAAACGTGGCCTAGCAGGCTTGGAGCTCGCCCTTGAGAGAAGGTACATAAGGTGCGCTCTTTGGGATGCTGTGAGTTTCCCATTGAATTATTGATCCCAATTACATTTGTTAACCTATTGTAATTTTGCACTGATGATAGTCCATCTAATTGTTCATTCTCATTTG
The DNA here is from genome assembly GCA_036897385.1 of Geranium incanum. Taxonomy (NCBI): domain Eukaryota; kingdom Viridiplantae; phylum Streptophyta; class Magnoliopsida; order Geraniales; family Geraniaceae; genus Geranium; species Geranium incanum. Next base: position 3,648 of record JAYMTQ010001592.1, on the reverse strand, counting down.
GTTAATACTTATCTAAATAGCGCCTCTAACATAATTTGTTCCCGTAGCCGATGCAACACATCCACAAAGTTCTGGTTTTGATGATGTAATGTACCAATTACATTAAAAAATGATGTTAGAATGATAGAGAAGGAAAGCAGAAGTGGAGTTGACAGGGGAGTTCACTGGTCGGACATTGATGAGTGAACGAGAGAAAAAAGAGAGACATCAATTTGCAAAGTGAATAAATATTTAAGGGTATTTGTGTTTGTTTTCATAAAAAACTAAGAGAAAATAAAGTGAAACACCAACAAACTTTAATATAATGTCATTAACACTAATTATAATGTTAGATTTTAGTTGAATGTATTTATGTGACAAATCATGACATCCGGGTACTTATTGTCAACTTTATGTTAGAACCTGGATGTCGATATCAGTAAAAAATCGAGTGAAGTAGAAGACCAGAGTTGGAAGAGGAACCATGCCGTGATATGATGGCCACTGACTTGAAAGCAATTTGTCTAGTATGATCGTGGTGGCGATCGATTTTCGGTTTCCTCCGAAGTTAACACGGCAGTCCCTTTAGTGCGCGCCCACTTGCACAACAGAGTGTGAAACAGGGAAGACGTAATCCAGGAACGAGAAAGAAGGGGAGCAACTCGTAAGGAAATAATACTTCGATTGGACGAACAACGAACCGCAGTTGTCAGATTGTACAATCGAGAAACCACCGAATGAGAATCAAAGTATAAGAGGTTCGAAATATTTTTCAGTGTAGAGACATGGTTAATTCTATGGTATTTAAAGGGCAGAACCAAAACGTGTACATTAAATCGAGCCTTGGTACTCGCATTTGATTACATCAATCACCGAAATCAAATCTCCGCAAAAACAAGATTTAACGAATTTGAAAATTAGTTTCGAAATTCAAATTAAATTCAAATTTTAATTCGAATTGAAAGAAAATATTTTTAATAAAATATATGATCCATTTCGCAAAATTCAAGTTTGCTCGCACCGCATGTGCTCTACCAAAGATCAGGACCGAGCTCGACCCGAGCTGGCCGAACGGCGGCGCGCGTGTGGATTTAGCCTAAACCTCAGGTTACCCTTAAAAGACCTAAACAAATAAGAGAGTAGAATAAAACAATTTAAACCCAAAAATTAATTCCACTGCTACTCATTCCAAAAAGGAGTAAATACGTCCAAATGTAACGTGTGAATTCAAATCTGGGTCGAGCTTAGAGTCAAAGTGTAAATTTTTCCAGCTCAGCTTTAAGTCTAGAGAGCAAAGACGTGTCGCACTCCAAACATATTGGTGGAAAGTTGCTGTTGATTTTATATTCTCCCCAATGTTTGTGTACATTAAAGCTACACTTGATCGAGCAGATGATAGCAATGAACCGACACATGGATTGCTTTGTGCTCTTTCCCAGTTGATCTTGTCTGCAATCAAGTACAGTTACCACATCCGCCATGCCAATGACCCTGTCAACCTCTCCGTTTTGCCTGTAATCTTCCTCGCATGTGTGTTTGCTTCCAAGCCCATCCCAACCAATCAACAGATCCATGCAGCTGACACCATCACCTCTACATCTACACAAACTAATAACCTTCCTCAACAACAGACCCAAGCTGAGACCATCCTTTCTATTCCCATAGAAGCTAACCAGCTTCCTCAACAAACCCATATCGGAGATGTAGAGACATCATTTCTATTCCCACAGAAACTAATACCCTTCCTCAACAACAGACGCTTGCAGAGACCATCAGTTGTATTTCTGCCAGAAGCTGATGACTTGTACAAGCCCAAACTCACTCCGACTCTATCCTGCCCTTCACCTCCAGCCCAAAACCAGAACCAGGTCTCTTTCTTGGTAGATGACGGAGATGGCAGCGAAGAAGACAGAGGCACCGTAGCTGGGCCGCCTGGTACGAAAGGTGGGGGAAGGGCCGGATCAGCGAGCTCTCCCAGGGAGGAGAAGATGCAGGAACTTTATTATTAGGATTATACTCTATATATCATTGTAAAATAAGCTATTGAATATAACATGTTAGCATAAGCCCGATCGGCTTTAGGGTTCACCACCAAAGCCTAATATTGTATATTTTTCCTATATATACCATGTACTTGTAAAGTTATTATCAAATACAAACATTCGTTCATCTTTTTTTGTTCAGGCGCGCGCTCAACAGAGCAGCTATATTGCGTGTGGTTCACACACTCAACAATAGTGATGCATTTCTTTCGCGCGCATCTGATCCGGCTGAAACAGACAAATGTTTGTATTCGATAGTAAATGAGTTACAAGTATACATATATAAAGGAAAAATATACAATAGTCAAGGTTTGGTGGTGAAGAACCCAAAAACCCATCGAGCTTATGCTAACATAACATACGAGCTTTGATTCAATAAAACCATAAATCATGAATCATGGGATGAACCAAGGATATTTGGTATCATGGGATGAATAAAACCATAAACTATAAATCATGAATCATGAATCAATTTGATGTTCTTTTGTTTGATACTCGATCAATTGGGTTGTGGTGAATTAAGGATCGATGTTTGGTATCGGTTAATAAATTGTTCTTGTTTCATTGTTGTCACATTGGGATCAATTGTGCCAATCCTGACGGTGTGGTTGTGGCCTCATTGGTATCAATTGTGTTTTAATCTCTTGAATTCATGGTATATATATCCATGGTACATATTGATATTTCATCGTGGAATCTCATGCAGTTAATAAGGTGTTGTGGTTGATTTGTTTATATCATGAAATCATGAAACTTAACTTTTGGAATGTGAATAAAACTAAGAGTACATTACCTCTACTCTTTGATGCCACAAAGCCTTATCGTCATGCTTCAGCTCCAGACAACCACCAAGCTCTGAGTCTGAGGAAGACGACGGCCACCACTCTTGTAATATCTACAACTCCAGCAAATAGGAAAATGCCACGTACACCATCAACTGACCAATAAGAATTAAATACTTTTAAAAGGAAACGACGCCGCAGCGCTAGCCTTCAATCAACAAGAAACGAACAAAATAAATAAATAAACCGGTGATTAGTAATATTATTAATGATAACAACGATTCTAAAATTTGAAATACATATCCCAACCATGAATTCTTATGACATTACAAACACAAGATAAAACATGAACAAATGAGGTATTAGAATAATTGAGTAAGAATGTAGGGGGGAAATATCATTTCCCAAACTTTAATCATATTTATCGAGACCGCTCCATCGCGGTGTCGACTATTATATTAAAGTTTGTCGTTAGATACGAAAGTCACATGAATATTATAAATATTCTAACATTCTTCCACTCGACTTTTGTATTGACTTGATGACCAAAATAATAATGATCAATCAACTTTATATCAAGTTCATGAAACTTTAATGTTTTAACTGAATCAGAAATGACTGGATCATGGAGGTCACACATTATTATGTGATATGATCCCTTCCATGTATCACAAGTTTATTCCAATCCCGTTAACTTTAATGTTGAGAAAAACCTTAATTCACAGATGAAACATGTTTTCTATAACCATAATTGTACAATTTAAACTTTAATGAAAACATGTTTGAAACACAAGAACAAAATATAATTGATATCCAGGTGTTACAAACTTATCGAGCGTACTACT